>PVIW01011870.1:0-35085 GCA_004026585.1 Noctilio leporinus | reverse complement strand
CAGTGTCCTCCTCAGCTCAGAGCCGCCTCTCCCCCACCCCACATTTATTGCGCTCCTCATTAGCCCCGTTAGATCTGGTTCCTGTTCCTTTTCAGACCTCACCCCTCTCTACTTCCCTTCAACCCCCCTAACCTCGGCCACACTAGTCTCCCTGCTGTTTCTGGAGCATAGCAGGCATGGTTCCACCCGAGATCCTTGGACTTGTCCCCTCCAGCTGAAAGCTCTTCCTGCAGACATCCCTTCCTTACCAGCTTTGGGGCTTTATTCAAATGTCAGTGAAACCTTCTCTGCCTGCTCTGTTTAGAATTTCCCATCTTCTCCTCAACACTTTCTAGCCTGATTCTTTCTTGTATTTCCCTATATAAGGATTATTCGCCCTGGCTGGTAGCACAGTGGATAAGGTCGCAGGTTCGATTCCCCAGCCAGGGCACATAACCAGGTTGCAAGCCAGGTCTCCAGTCATATCTGTGGCTGGAGGCAGGTGAAAAGCAACCATACAATGATGTCTCTCTCCCTTCCCCTCTTTCTAAAAATAATGAAATAAAATCTTTAATAAAAAAAAAAATCAACCAACCATACATTGATGTCTCTCTCCCTCTCTGCCTCTCTCCCTTCCCCTCTCTAAAAATAATGAAATAAAAAAGTAAAAAAAAAAGAATTATTCATGTCTAATTGTACCATACTAAATACTTCCTGAAATATTACCTTATGGAGCACCCACTCAGTACCAGCATTGGTCCAGGCCTCTGTCCTCAAGAAGTTGGCTTTCTATTTATTTATTTACTTACTTACTTATTTTTAGAGAGCAGGGAAGTGGGGAAAGACAGGCAGGGAAAGGAACATCAATGTGTAGTGGCCTCTTGTGCACCCCCAACTGGGGACCTGGCCCACAACCCGGACCTGTGATCTGACTGGAAATCTAACCAGCCACCTTTTGGTTCGCAGGTTGGCATTCAATCCACACCAGCCAGGGCAAGCAGCTGACTTTCTTATTGTGATCAAGCGCTAAACAAAATTAAACAAATAATTGAATCATGTGACCATGTATAGATGTGATGTGATTCCTCTTGGCCTGGGATTCAGGGAGGGCCTCTCCTTGCCAAAGAATCAATATTTGATCTGAGGCCTGAAGGAAGAAAAGGAGCCTCAGCCAGCTGTGCGAAGAACTAGAGGAGTACTTCCATCAGAGGAAGAGCAAGAGCAAAGGCCCTGAGGTGGGGGAAGCTTGGCATATTGGAGAAATAGTATGGTTGAGCACAGGCAGAGGGCAGGAGGGTATTTAGAGAGGGTACTGGGGCCAGGTAACTTGTGCTAGATCTAGAGGTAGCTTCTTTGACCTTTCATGCTGTGGGAATAATTTAATGGCATTATTCAAGCAAGTCTTTCCCACAACCCTCATAGGTGGGAACTATTACTTTCCCTTATTTACAAAAGGGCCCAGAAAGGCCACACAGCTAGTGGGTGGATAAGCCAGGATTCAAATTAACCTGGCCTCAGAGTTGTTTGTGACTCTGGTGACCCCAGTGCACCACCAGCCCAGAGTCCTGGTGAAGCCTGAAGGGGGCCCAGAGAAGGACCTTCCCACTCTGATTCTGCCCTCTATGAACCCAGCTGGTGGGAACTAAAGCCACATCTTCGCATAGCTAGTGGCCCAGCACACATCAGCCACAACTGAAGCCACTTCAGCAGTGACTCATGGGGATCTGCAGCCACCCCTCCATCCAGCCCCAAGGTACCCTCATCCCAGAATCAGCCCACTCACCATAGTAAAATGGGTCAGGTTCCTGAGGAACTGGGAAGGAAGGCAGAGAAAGAGAGAGAGGGAAAAAAATATTTCAACACTGGGTTTCTTAACATTTTTGAAGATCCCGATGGGGCCACTGGCCCAATGGTTTCTGTGTAGAACTCAGACAGAGACCCCTTGCTCTGGGTGATGGAGCTTTATGGCAGGATGCCAGGCTTGATGCATAGGATGGATCCAGTCTCCACTAAACACATGAGTCGGTACCTTCCCTTGTACACTGGACAACCCATCCAACCACGCATGGCAGCCCTGGTCCTAGTTCCCATGTGTGGGTCTTTGGCAAGGTATGGACTTACTCCCTGAAAACACATATATAACCCCACTGGTTTATGGTGCTGGGAGTAAATAGACTCCATTACCCCTGGGAAACAGCTGAGCGTATCAGCTTTCTCTGAACACTCCCTGAAATCTCCCTGTCCTCTGAGAGCTCTAAAGAGCAGGCACTGTAGCTACTGCTGTCATCCACCCACTTCTGCCACCAAATCCAGCACGGGGGAGCTGTCCTATAAAATACCCTGTATTATGTTACATATCATGTATTTTATGTTACTTACTTCTAAGGCGTTACCAATTTTAAGGTTCATATTTGTTTTTGGATTCGCTTCCCCAATGTGCGTGTTATGCATAAATATATACCACATGAAACATACCCATCTATTGGAAGACTTACCCTGATTTCATAAATGCTAACGTGTGGGGAAAGTATGTGTATATTTGGATTTACTTTCCCCCATCTCCCACTTCCCTGTTCCAAACTATATTCCCCTTCAGGAGAGCTCAGAACACCCTTCCCAGTCAAGAACCCATCCTGGTGGCTTCCAAATTCCTCTGATGGCTCTTAGTACAGTCTGCCTTGTCTAGAGCAGCATTCTAGGGCACTACTAGGGGAGGGAGTACCAGTGAGGCAGGTGTTGTCATCGTGTTCTTCTCCTTCCAGGCTCAGAAAGAGATGGCTGCCTTGAGTTGGGTGAGGGGTGGGGAAGGGGGGCAGGTGACTAATTCTGGCCAAGGAATTAATTCTGAGTGGAAATGTCATCATCACTTCCAGATTCCCAGACTGGAGCATTTAAAAGCCAATACAAGGGCTCCATTATGATTTTGGACTGGTGTGATGTAAGTGTTCAAGGTGGTAACTGCTCCAGTTTTCTTTGGTGAGTAGACACCCTCAGCTGACCTGTGAGTATAGTATAAGTGAGAAATAAACCTTGGTTGTCAGAAGCCGCTGAGACGTTTGGTACTATTTGTTACCCCAGCATGCTCTAGCCTAAACTAACTGATACAGGTGGCACCTAGGCAAGGCCTTGAACAGCAATGACTCACACAATGTGTAAGTTCACCCTCCTCCACTCTCTGTACAGTCTTCAAAAAGGAAGTGTCAGGTAGGTGCTGATGTGTCTTTAACACCTTCTAACCTTTGTTGATCTCCCTCCCTTTCCCCAAGAGAACACAGGCATTGGGCACAGAACCTTCAGCAAGCAACAATATCTAGGTAGAATTTTGTGACATCATTTGGTTTTCTCCTTTATTTATTATCTAATCAGCACCTGATAGCACTGACTCTGTGCCAGTCTTTCTTCTAAGCATGTTGCAAATATTAACGCATTTAATTTTCACAGCAACTTCCTGATGTAGGTGCCATCTTCATTCTCATTCCACCGAAGAGGAACACAAAGGCCCAGAAAAGTGAAGTCACTCATTTACGATCATTTTTTTTTTTTTTACTTGCCTTCAAGTTAAGCCAAAAAATAATCATTCTTATTTTCCATTTGTGGAGATAAGATAAAGCTAATTATTTTGTGTAAAAGTTAATCCTTTGAAGAAAAAAATATTAAATAAATAACAGTGTAGGAAACATTTGGAGAGAGCAAAAATCATGAAGGTTGTATTCAAAAGCATTATTGGATGCAACAGCATTATTTTGGAGTCATCTGTGCTCTGTCTTAGCTTCTCCACCAGATAGAGAGTACATAAATCTCAAAGAAGTTTGGGAGGAAGGGAGAATGGAAGGGAGGACTCCTGGGCTGCAGGAGACTGCATCAGAGGTGAAGCAGTTGGATTATCCTGCTTTTGTCTCCTGTGTTTCCACACACCCTCCTTAACCCACACCATCAGGAGCCCACTGGGTGAGCACTTGTCTCAGAATCCTCTTTGGTTCCTCCCTGGCTCTTCTGTGCTCCATGCAGAAGTTCTTCTAGCCCCTGTTGCCCCAGCAATCTGGGTCCTGAGGGCGAGGCTGGGCTAAGTAAGGGTGGAGCCAGGAGGCAGGAGAAGGAATGTGCTCCACTCTTGGCCAGTTGCCAGAGACACAAGGAAGGAGGCGGTTGCTATGGCAACTGGGGCATCTTGCGAGGTGAAGAGAGGTGATGGGTTCTGATACCCCAGGCTGGGTGGGGTCCTGTGGGTGGCTTAGCGGTCCAGTTTCTAACTCCGAAGCCAATCTTGACTCTCTCTGCGCCCTTGTACCTCCCTGTGTTGCCCCTGCGGGACTGGCTTCAGGCCAAGCTGAGGGTCCTTCTCAGGGATAGGGACCCAGGACCAGTGGAACTCCTGCATTACCTGTTTATCTCCTAACTCTCCCCCCTGCTCTGTGACAGGTTGCGGAAAGACTTCACTTTTCTCTTCCCCCTCTCCCCTCCAGCAATCCATTATTTAGTTTCCTTAAGCAGTTTGCAAGGCATGCTTTGCTCCCTTCAGGATTTCCCAAGACCTGTGGTCCCCTTTCATGCTGTAACTGGGGAAAAGGTGGGGGAAGTGGAGGGCTGAGGCATCTGTTCTCCCACCTCTGCCCGCCTGCTGTCGTCGATCCTGCTAACCATCTCCACGAAAAGAAGTCCTGGGCTCCCGCCAGGCCTGCTGGCTCAGCCCTGCCCCCTCTCCCTAGGGTGGCTTCCAGCCTCTGCAGCCCCCCCACCCCCGCCCTGCTTCGAATTCTGCAGATATGGCTCAGTGCACCAGCCCCTGCCTGCCGGGAAAGGGGGCAGGGAAGGAAAGGTTGGAGTGGACTGAGGTTTCCTCAGCATCGATAGCCTATGCCCTGGCCCTGCTTTCAGTACCAGAAACCCTTTCCCTGCCCCCGACCCTCAATTAAACCAGTCTTCCCCTTGCTCCTCTGAAGAAGCTGGTTCAGGAAAGGAGGCTCTTAAGAGAAAGCGCCTGTTTAAGTGGGTGCATATAACTGGGTTAATGGGTGTGAAATGTAAATCGCTGTGGCTGGATGGGGGTGGGGAGGAACATCTCTGTGCACCCAAGTGCACCTCCTGGACCAGACAACACCTCTAAATGAGGTCTGGAAAGGGGGGTCCCATTCCTGCCCTTGGGGGCACACTGCAGTGGTTCAGGCCCCACCCTGTGTGGCCCCTCCTCCTCGCTCTCTATTCCTCTCTGGCGCTTTGGTTCCGTCTCATCCTCTTTCTCTATGCCTCCTTCTCCATAGTTACCCCAGTCTCTGTCTCTGATTTTCTGTCTTTTTCTGCACCTCCTCTTCAATCTCCCTGATCTCTTTGAGTTTCAGACCTTTCTTTCTGGGTCTCCCGTCTTTTTTGGTCTCTTTTAGGCTCTCTCAGTCTCCTTCTATATTCCTGTCTACACCTTTCTGTCTCTCTCCATCTCTCATTCCTCCATCTGCCTATCTTTCCCCTTTTCTCCCTTTTCCCGCTGAACTCGTCTGTCAGGAATTTCAGAAAACACCCGCCATAAGAGCTAGCGCTGGGAAGAAAGAGGGATATGGGCCCCCTCCCCTTTCCCACCTCAGAGATCCTGAATGGGCGAGCACCTCTGTGGCTGCAGACCCCCTGGTCCTCAACCTCGAAGCCCATCTCTTCGCGTCCACTACCATCGCTGTGCTGTGCGGGACCAGCCACCCGGTTGCCATAGCTACTGGTCCGAGCATCCTTTCTCTTGGGACTGACACTCTCCGACCGCGGGTCCCGCGCAGGAATGACACCAGCGGGAGGTGGTGTACAAGAAGCCCAGAGGGGCGCCAAACAGTGCACTGCAGGGGCCTCCGCCCATGGGAGGCACGGGCATCCTCTTCCCCACTCCCCTCCCTTTCTGGTACTGCTATCTCCCCAGAGCCTCTCTCCGAAGCTCTAAGGTCCCAGAGCCCCCCTGCGCCCTCTCCCCAGGCGACGCTCACCCTTCGTGGGGGCCTGGGTTGGGGTCGCCATGCCGCGCTGGAGCAGGGGGCAGCTGGATGTCGAAGCGACGAAGGCGCGGCTGCAGCTGCTGGGAGCCGGACGGACTGATGTCTGGGGGAGATCGGGGAGCCCTGGTGTTGGGGGGAGCCGTAGCCAATGGGGGCCCGGAGAGCCCGCCCCCGTCCAGGCCACCCCCGCCCCCGCCCCCGCCCACTGCCGACGTCCCCTCCCCTTGCCTAAGGGTGGGGGCGCCCCCTGCCGGGTTCAAGGGGGTGCCTGCCTGCCCAGGCTTTCTCGCGGAAGGACTGATCTCCACAAAATGTTGTCGGGACAGAAAAGCACGTTTTATTGGAAGTCTGGGCGGTGGAGTGAAGTCGGTGGGGTCTGGGCGGGGGAGGGCAGTCAGGTGGGCGCGCGGGTGGTGGGTGGGAGGCGTCAGGTACCAGGGGAATCCTGTCAGGGTGAGAAGGATGGGAGGCAGGAGAGCCCCGCGCACCAGTCCTCCTACCCTAGCCCGTGACCCCGCCGCCTCCCCCTCCCCGCCCTTCCCCAGCTTGGTCAGAGCCGCAGGGTCTGGCTGGTTCCATCGCTCGCGGTGTTTCTACCGCCTGCGTGTGGACAGACCTGAGGGGAATACAGAGAGTTGGGGTATCAGGAGGAGTACCCGGGTTCCCGGGGAAGGCTGAGCGGCAGGGAAATTCTCCACCGCCCTGTTTGAGATCAAGCCCTCCACACGCCCAGAATGGGCCAGGAACCGGGTTCCCGGAATCAACCCTCACCGCCCCAAACACCGGAAATCTTCCCAAACTCACGGCGGATAGAGCTTCGGAAAGTTCCTTCCTCTTCATCAGGTTCTCCAGTCCTGGGAACAGAGAAGCAGAGGGACTGGGTACAGAAAAGGAGAGGAGCATCTACTCTCAGAAACCCCCCTAATGCAGGCCTTATTTCACAGACGGGTGTGCCTGGAGCCCGAGATGGGCAAGGAGCGGGCTCTGTTCCGCCACAACCTCGGGAGGGCACAGCAGATGACCGGGCACCTGCCGGAGTGCTGGGGCAGGGCCTGGCAGTGGGTGGAGGAGGAATGACCAAAGTTGCCCCAGAGGCCTCATCTTCTAGATGAATGACCTTGGGCAAGTGATTTTACCTCACCGTGCCTCGATTTCCTCATCTGTAAAATGAGGTTAATAGACCCCAGAGACGTGGTGTGAAAGGCATCTGGCAATTGGGTATCTGACAATGCCCAATAAATATTAGCTCGTATTTATAGTAACACCTATAATTGTCTTCACATGAAAGGTCCTTGTACAGTGCCTGGGCTTTAAGTTTTTAAAGATGAATCAAAGAGCTAGCAAAAGGACTGAGCTAAACTGGGCCACCAAGGGGTGATGTCATTTCGTCGCGGCTCTTTCACTGTCCTCATCACACTTTATGATTTTATATTTGTGGAGCAGTTGGAAACCACAGCCACCGCCTCCATCGAGCTGGGAACTCAGCTGGACAGAGAGGACAGTTAATTCATTGCTTAATCCCAGGACCCCGCTTGGCACGTAGTAGGTGCTTAATACAAATACACTGAAGAGTGTGGTCCCTGGTTGCGGGCTGGGAGGACCTCAGGGGTCCCACAGAGCCCCAGCAGAGCGGGAGTAGGTGAATGGGTGCTGGGGGGGCCTCTTACCTCTGCTGCTGGTTAAACTTGCACCGGCACCTTCGGCCTGTGAGTGAGCAGTGGGGGAAGACAGGGCTGAGAGTTCATTCTAGGTCCGCACCTAGGGGCGCCCTTGTTCCACCTAGTGCTCTTGACTGGCGGCTCCGCGGGGACAGGGGCAGGGCCAAGGGCGGGGCTGGGTCGAGGGCGGGGCAGGAGCGAGACAACATGGGCGGGGCGGGGCGGGACAGGGGGCGCGGAGGGTGGGAACGGGGCGGGGTTGGAGGCGGGGCGGGGACGGGGCAGGGCTGAGGTGCAACCCGCGGAAGCGGGGCTGCAGGCAGTGGGGCACTCACTGAGGATGATGAGAATTCCCAGAATGAAGAGGATCCCGGCGATAATAAGGCCTCCGATCCGCAGGGATTTATAGTCTATGGGCAGCAGGGAGGAGGGTGAGGGCAGGGAAGGGGGAAAATGGATAGGAGAAGGGCAGAATGGGGAGGGGAAGCAAGGAGGAAGGACGGACCAGAGAAGAGGGGAAAGAAGATCAATCAGAGGAAGGGGCAGATAAGGAGGAAGGGAGGAGGTGGACCAGGGAGAAGAGAGTGAAGGAGGAAACAAGAGAGCTGGGAAGGGTGATGAAGAGGGTGAGGGGGACAAGGAAGGAAGAAAGGGCAGGAAGCAGCAGAGAACGGGTCATAAGATACCGATAGTTAAAAAGAGGAAGAGAATGAGAAAGACCGAAAGGGATCAAATACAGAGACAGAGACACACAGAGAAAAGGGCAGAGAGAAGCAGGAGAGAGAGGAATGAGGACAAGACAGGCAAACCCAGCCCTCACCCCAATTCCCAAACATAGATGCCCCTCCGTTCCTCACCGTAGGTGAACGGGTCGTGTTCCTGTGGAGCTTCTGGAAAAAGAGAGAGATCAAAGGATTGAATGCTTTCTGGAATCCTAGGATCCTGGCCAGGGAGGGGCACAAAGAGACCCTTTGGGAGTGGCCCTGCCATCCTGGGCTGAGAATTGAGGAACAGTTAGACCCTAAAAAGGCTACCCTCCCCCCGTTGGGTCTTAGCTACCTCCTGTGCACTGTCCTGGGTAAGATGGGAGGCCTCTAACTGTCCCAGCTTCCCATCTCATTACAGGTTGTCTATGATTCCATCACTGTGGGGAAGCCAGCCACGATTCCACCTTTTGCCTGACCCAGTCTATTATTAGACCCCAAATCAGAACCCCAATTTCTTGGTACCCCAACTGCCTTAGTTTATCTTAGAGTCTCCAACTTGGTTCTTTGGCAGGACTTCCCTGATTCTTGCCACCCTTGGGTATGAGGCGGGTAACAGGCTGCTGCATCCCCAGACTTACCTGCGCTAGCCATCACAAGGAGCCCCACACAAAGAACCAAGATGTGGTCAAGAGATGCCATTGTCCTGGGGGACACCAAAGATTAGAAAAAATGTGCCCTCATCCACCCACCATTGTTGCCTGAGCCCAAGGGGTTAAGTCAGAGACAGTTGAGACTTAATCCCAAAAGCATTGTCATCTAGCCTGAGTAACAGGGGCACCTCTTGCTTCATGGGACACAGTGTCACCAAATCAACCCACACAATAGGGGTCACATGGCAGCAAGAACAGTGAGACACACACAGCCCACAGGGACCTCCTGCAGGCCTGGGGTGCCACACAGCAGGCCAGATTCCCCACACCCACTCTAGTGGGGAGCAGGAGACCTCATCACCCTTCCCAGGTGGGCAGACAGATACACTGCAAGGGACAAGACAGGCAGGATACGCCCAAGGGCCCACCTGCCTGCACACCACGGCTTCGCTGTGTCCAAAATATCCCAGCTTTCCTGCCCTGGCTGCTGACAGCCACTCTCTGCCTGACCCTGGGTATAAATATCTCCCACTTCACTCTGGAGGAATTTGTCTTGCATAGGCCACCATGGCAACAGCCTTCCTTCCCCTCCTCAGGGTCAGGCGCAACCCTGCTGGGGAAAAGGCCACCCCTTCTCCTCTCTGGAAACAATGAGAAAAGGGAAAAATATTCCCTCCACCCACCTCTAGGTGACATCTTTCACAAGTGGACAACACCAGGCCAATGACATGAGATAAAAGACAGATGACAGGGGCAAGGACACACACATGGCACATGTGCATGTGCTCACACACACACACACACACACAGGCACAGTGGGGCTGAAATGGAGACAACACCCGTTCCCCACACTTCTGGTTGGAGTAGGACATGGGGTGGAGGCAGTCAGGCACACGGTTACTACTCCTCTAGGCCTCCAGTGCCCCCAGACAGTGACGCAACATGTGAATGTTTGCAACCCACACCCAGCCAAGGGGCGGTCGCCGGGAAGGGAGAAGTTGTACCCACCCCCCACCCCTGGGGGAACCCCAATGTCCCAACCACATTCCCGTTCTTTTGGGTCCGGCCTGCCTGGGAAGCCAAGGCTGGCCTCTCCTGCTCCCAAAATAGGCTGCCCAGACAGACGAGGGGTGCGGTCGGGAGAGGAAGGGTGGGGGACGCTCACCCCAATCAAGCTGTCCCCTGATGGAAGCAGGCCCCCAAGTCCAGCTGTGACCGGGAGAGCACTTTGGACCCCCTGGCCCAGAGCTGGATGCACCGCCCCCAGCGGTCTCCCCTCCCAGCCCCACCCCAGCCATGCCCTCCCCAACCAGCAGCTGTAACTGGAGCTGGTGCTGGAGGGGGGCCAGGGGGCGGCCCCCAGCCCAGACCGCCCTAGCCCGCTAGGTTAACTCTCTCCGCTCAGATAGAGGAACTTAGATAACCATGTGGGGAAAGCTGGGAAGAGGAGGTGCTGGCAGAGAGAACTGAATTGCAGACACACACATGTACGCTCGCACACACACGCACATGTCCTGGGCCCGCCTCAGAGAGCTTCTAAGCTGAGCTAGGAGGTGGCAATGATTCTCTGTGCTGCTCCCTGGGAACTGGGCTCAGGGAAGGCCCAAGGTCACCTAGCCTGAGTGTTGAGGAGCCCACTGACCCCTGACCTCAGCCCTGGTCAGTCAACAAGCACCAGAGGGCTGTTTGTTGTGTGTGTATGTGTTGTCCCCTGCTGACTGTGAAGTCTTCCAGGAATGCACACACACACGCACAGACATAAACCCAGATAAGCAGGCAAAAAGAGCATACAAATATATGTATGATATACACACAAACACAGATGCAAACACACACTGAATAACACATAGAGAGAAAAACCTAAACACACACACACACACACACACACAGCCAACACCACTTACACCAGTCACAAAAAACCAAGTCAAACACATTTGTGTACCCAAACAACACAGTCATATTCAGTCAGATGGCTACCTGTACAGAGGCACAAAGACACCCACACAACTATCCCCTCTTACAAATTGTCACAAAGATACACACTCTTCTGAAGACATCCTTACAAATGGTGGTACAGAACCACACCAGTCCACACATGCCCCACATAAATACACTCAAAGACGGAGGCACACAGGCACACAGCCAGCACTCCTACACAATCTCAGAGATGTGAAAGCCCCCAAACCTGTGTACACGTGTATACTGACACACACACCTATTTACATGGCACACGGAGAAAAAGAAACACTGCCAAGGACACAGCACAAAGACAGACACACACACACCTGTGATCACATCATGCAGGAGCAAACAAGCACCCAGCTGGCCACCCAATCACAGGCATAAAACCCTACATGCTTTTGTTTGCATATTGACACCATCAAACATGAGTTGATGTGTTTAACCCTGAACTTCCCCTTCCCTGATCTCATGTGACCTTTAGGACCAGTTGGAGACAGCAGCACAGCTGGTTGTCCTCATGGGCAGGCCATGTCACAAAGCACGGGTGACAGAAATATGGGATCAGGTCTGGACTCTACCATTCCTGGCTGTGTGAACTTGAGCAGTCCATATGATCTCTCTGTGCCTCAGTTTCCCATCCTAAAAAATGGAGGAATCACTGAGATCATATGTGTAACCCAGGCCAGGCTCACAGGTGTCTGACCCGACATGTTTTATTATTAATTCCATTTCAGGAAAGAGCAAGCCTAGGCTGAACAGAGTGGAGCTATTTTCCCAGGGTCCCCCTGGTGGCTAAGGGTAGAAACTGCCCTCCTTTCAGCCAAAGAGGTCAGAAGCAGGCCCAGACCTCAGGCTCTGCAGGGCACGGTGCGCATGCTCGCATTCAGGCACAGGCTAAGCCCTGGCACACACGTACACGTGTACACATGGCCTCAGAGGACTTAGGGGGCTTTGAGGGGCTCCTTCATCCCTGTCTGTCTGAGCCCTCAGTCTCTGCCCACCCACTCCCAGGCCTGTACCCCAGAGTCACCAGCATTCCCTGGTTAATGATAACTCTGATGTTTATGCAGCCCTGGGGAGGGGTGACAAGTGGGTGAATGAGGAGGGGGGCACCGAGCCAGCTCTAGCTAATCCTCGACTTCCTCACCTCATACTGCCCCAGAGTAGATTGGTTCAGCCACTTTCTAGCTGTGCGATGTTGGGCAAATGGCTTAACCTCTCTGTGGCTCAGTTTCTTTTGTAAAATGAAAAAAATAATAGCATTCACCTTACAGGGAGATTGGAATAATTGTCTGGAATGATCCATGTAAATCATTTCGAATAAAGCCTGGCACACAGAAAATGACTCTCATTACTGTCCATGTCATCCTTCTCACCGTGTACACTGGAGTGAGAACCTTGTGAGTGTGGGTGTCAGCCTGTCTGTCCCCTCTGTGCTCTGGCATTGTTCATTTTTCAAAGATCCTGTAAGGAGTTCATCATTTCTGATTTACAGCTGAGGAAACCAAGACCTGAGGGCCTTGCTCAAACCAAAGAGCTGTTTGGATGCAGGTATGCACTTGGGCCCAGAGTCCACCCCAAGCCCACTGACCACTATGCAGTGCCCACCCGGCACTGTGCCCAGGCTTGGGAGTGTTTCCTCCATCATCTCGCTGAATGTTCTACACACCTGGGAAATTTGACAGATGGCGAAACTGAAGATCAGGAAAGCTGAATGGTTTGCCTAAATCCACACAGAACTGGGTCTGGAACCCAGCTCTGAGTGACCCTGCTGGGGCTTTTAGCCTTTTGTTCCCCAAGTTTCCTGGATGTGCAGCAGGACGAGAGAGGCTGTGTATTTTACTCAATGGCAGGGGTGAGTAGTTAGGTTTAGATCTGTCCAGTGCCATGAAATATTGTTTAAACTCATGGTGCCTCAGTTTCCTCATCTGTCAGGTGGGAATTAGCAATGCTACCTACCTCATGGGATTGTTGTGAGGACTGAGTAAATTGATATAGAGATAGCAACACAGTAAGTGCTCAGTAAGTATTATTACTGCTGTTTTGGGTTTGATAACAAATGCCATTTATTTACTTTTCTTAATTAATGGAAGAACATATTTAAATTGCTAAAAAGCTTAGTCCAAATAAAAACTGCTATCCTTGAGTTCTGATCTCCAAAGAAAGACAGCAAAATTATGTGGAGGTGCTTGGACTCCGGGCCTGGCTCTGCCCTTCCTGGGTAATCTAGACATCAAATTACCTGACTTCTCTCTTCAACATGTCCCTCTGTAAAATAGCCATAAAATAGTATCAACCTCAGAAGACTGTGGAGGGGGTCAGCCTTCAGGACAGGGCCTGGTGCGGAGTCAATGCTGTAAAAGGGAGTGGCATTATCATCTTTTTTTTTATTTTTAGATTTTACTTATTATTTCCTGAGAAAGCGGGAGGGAGAGAGGCAGAGAGGGAGAGAAACATGAATGTATGGTTGCCTTTCACCTGCCTTCAGCTATGGACCTGGCTGGAGACCTGGTTATGTGCCCTGGCTGGGAATAGAACCAGCAGCCTTTGTGGGTTTGCAGGCTGGTGCCCATCCACTGAGCCACCAGCCAGGACCCATTATCATCTTTTCTTCCCCCTCCTTGGGTTGACTCCTTATCCCCAGTGGGTGTGGGCACTCAAGGGGTTAATTTTGAACTGGCGATAGGTAGGTTTGGGGCCGGGTAGCGCCTGCCCTGCGTGGCCACCAGAGGGAGCAGCTGGACCTGAGCTGACCCCTTCAAGCCCAATGTGAACCTCAAGGCTGGGTCCTGAAGCCTGGGGTGGGGGTTGTCTGGGAGTGACTAGGGTGACTCCAGCCCCCAGTGGTCTCTCCTCCCAACCCCTTCCTGCCTGCAGAGCCATCAGGTCCCCATCCTGGTGACATCCTCCTCACACTCCCTGAGTGGGGAATCTGGGTAGGGGTTTGGCTGGGAGTGGCCAGGGCAGCTTGAGCCCTCTGTGGCTCCTCCCCTCCCATGGGGCCATCCAGTCCCTTCCCCAGCGCTGCTCTTCCTATGGCCTCTGACCCCCCTCCTCATTCTTACCCAGCTTTTTGGGCGCACCCAGTGCCCATTGAGTCCCTTTCCCAAACCTCCAGGGAGAAGGGGTGTGGGAGGAGGGGAAGAAACATACAGAGAGCTGGAAAGGGGGTTGGGAGACAAGAAATAAAGACAGAGGGAGACACACACACCACAGAGAGGCCAAAGGACTGAGAGACAGAGACAGAAAAAGAGACAAAGGCAGAAACAGAGACAAAGATAGAGTGGGAAATAGACTAACTCACTTAGTCAGAAATACAGAAAGAGAGACTGAGAGAGAGAGAGAGAGAGAAAGAGAGAGAGAGAGAGAAAATTAGACTCCAAAGAGATACAGGGAGGAAAACAGACAAAAAAGAACAGGAAGAAGAGAGGAGAGAGCGCAGTGTGCCAGCTGGCGGGATGGAGGGTTGCCTGGCATGGGAGATGTAGTGGCTGAAGCCTGGGCAGAGCTGGGTGGGCAGAAAAGAGCTGGTGCCTCAGCAGGGGTGAGGGGGGCATGGGAGGGGCAGGCATTTTGCTGCTGCTGCTGCTGCTGGCTGAGGCAGGGGCAGGGGTGGCCTGGAGACCCCCAAAGGGAAAATGTCCTCTGAGCTGCTCCTGCTCCAAAGACAGTGCCCTGTGTGAAGGCTCCCCGGACCTGCCCGAGAGCTTCTCCCCGACCCTGCTGTCACTGTGAGTGTCAGGCGTTTTGGGGGCTGAGGTTGGGGATGGGAGTTCTGGGACCCCAGGGGTTAGGAGCAAAGGACCAAAAAGGGGGTCTGTCAGGATCTTGGGAGGTGGGTAGCAAAGGATGTTGAGATGTCCAAAAGGGGACTGCTGGGATTCGAAAGGGGGCAGAAGGGAAATTCCAAAGGGCAGCAGCAGCATTAGGGGCCCAGGAGAAGGGATAGCCAGGGGGTGGGCTGAATGCCACCAGGATTCTTGCCAGGCGAGGTGGGCAAATGTCTGTCTTCCTGGGATGTAGGGCACATACACTCAGGGCCAGGGTGGCATGGCAGGATCCCTCAGACAGGAGATGGCTCAGGGATGACACTGGAGCATTGGAGTGGTGTTCTCCTCTCTCACCATTGCCCATGTCCCCAGCTCACTCGTTAGGACTGGAGTCACTCAGCTGAAGACTGGCAGCTTCCTGAGAGTGCCATCTTTGCACCTGCTGTGAGTGGGGCCCTGCAGAGCTGACAACTAGCTCAAGGGAGTCTGTGTTCATGCACATATGTGTGGGGACATGTGCACACATATGTGTATGTGTGTGTCTGTAAAAGCGTTTGCAGAGTGTGTGTGTGTGTCCATGACATATGGGCTGAGGGTGGGAACTGAGGTTAAATTGTCAGATAGGGGGATGCAATTCTGGAAAATTTTCTTTCTTGCTCCCTTGCCAGCCTCCTCACATTCAACTCCTTCTCCGTGATTGAGGACGATGTGTTTGCGGGCCTGTCCTACCTGCAGTACCTGTGAGTGAGGCCAGGGGCTGGGACCAGAATGGGGACCTGAGGGAGGAAGGAGAGGCCCCTCTGTGGCTCCCACAGGAGGGGGAGGTAGTGGCTTGTTGTCCTGGGGAAGAAGTGTCTGGGCAAGGGTCGGGCCCTCCTTGAGGGGCAGGAGGTCTAGCCTCTTGGGTGGGATGGTGGAATCAGGGCCCCTGCTCAGCTGTGTGACCTCAGCCTGCTCACCTCACCTCTCTCTGTTTGAAGACCCACAAAGAACCTGGATAACCCAAGACTGTTTCTAGCCCTGCCTGACTTATGGAAGCCCAGGGAAGATACCAAGAGGCCAGAGACAGGACATGTTTCAAATGAACGGAAACAACTTTTGAGTTAATGATGGTAGTGATGGTGGTAGTGGTGACAATAGTATGACCATGTTGGTATCGGTGTTGATCTTAGTGTTGAAGAGGACAGTGATGATGGTGACGCTGCTGTTGCTGCTGCTGCCGCTCACAAGCAAGTGGTGACATGATTGCGGATGGTGAAATGGGGATGATGTTGATAAAAATGGCAGAGCCAACCGTGGCAGTGCTTTTGGTGGTACTGATGGTGAGGTTTGAGGGGTTGGGGGGTTGTGATAATTATCAGTATAGTGGATATTGGTAATTCCAGGATTAGTATTAGTGTTGGTGTGGGTGATGGCTGTGCGTAGGATGTTAGAGTTGTAATGAAATGTTGTTGGGGCTGGGTTTGGTGGTGATGATGGGGGTGCTGTGTATAAAAATTGTGACAGTAACGGTGCGAGGGCTGGGTGAGGAGGTGAGTGTCGGGGATGATGGTGGTGTTGGTGTTGGCAATGCCGGTGCTTGTGATAATGGTGGCAGTGTTGGTGATGATGGTGGCAGTCGTTTTGATAATGATCATGAGGGCTGCGTTGTTGGTGAAGCTATTAGTGTTGCTGGTGCTGGGGTTGGTAATAATAGAGTTGGTGCTAGCGCTGATAATGGGAGTGGAGGTGATGGTGGTGGTAGTGATGAGGATGGCAGATTTGGTGACAGTGGTGGCACAGTATGGTGTTGGTGATAATGGCATTTATTAGTGCTGGGGTTGATGGCAATGGTAGAGGCATGGGGATTGGTCACAATGGGTAATGGTGGAGGTGCTGGTGGTGGTCCAGTGCTAGTGCTGACACTGGTGGTCGTAGCGGCAGTGATGGTGATGGTGGTGGTAGTGTTCATTGTGAGGCTGGCACTGAACACGGGGTCAGGTTCTGGGCTCCCGGGACTGTAGCCTAGAAACTTGGTGAGAAGAGGTTTTTAGGGAGGCTTCCCCTGGGATTATGCCAAGTGTAGGGAGAGAATTCAGTGCATTCCAGTGACATGTAGCTTCTATGAGGTGAATTCCCCTAAAAATGTGAGACTACAGAAAGAAACTGAGCATCTCCCCATCACCGCACCTTCCTTTCACAGTTTCATCGAGGACAACAAGATTGGATCCATCTCTAAGAATGCTCTCAGGGGACTCCGCTCACTCACACACCTGTATGTGCCTCCAAGACCTCACTCCTCCACTGCCCCCGCCCACCCTGCAGGCACCCACACCCACCACCCCGACACAAGGTGTCCTGGTAGCTGCTGATAGTCCCTTCTCCTTCTCTCCTTCCACCAGGAGCCTGGCCAATAACCATCTTGAGACCCTCCCCAGATTCCTGTTCCGAGGCCTGGAGACCCTGACTCATGTGTGAGGCTCAAGGAGGCTGGGAGGGGGTCCGTGTGAATGTCTGAGAAGGGAGGGGATATCTGTGCCCACTTTTGGTGGGCACAATGCTTACAGATGCATTTTTCACACCGCCTGTGGGGCTCCATCCTGGACTCTTGCCTGGGGAGGGGGTGGGGAGCATGGCCTCCAGCAGGTGGAAGCCGGGTCGCAGCCCCTCCCCGGCCTCTTGCCCCAGGGACCTCCGCGGGAACCCGTTCCAGTGTGACTGCCGTGTCCTCTGGCTGCTGCAGTGGATGCCCAGCGTGAACGCCAGCGTGGGGACTGGGGACTGCGCGGGCCCAACTGCCCTGGCCCACATGCAGCTCCGCCACCTGGACCCCAAGACGTTTACGTGCAGAGCCATAGGTGGGGGCTTTCCCTTTGGGGTGGGGGTGGGGGGGAGCGGACAGCAGGGATACCCAGAAGAAGGCGGGAGATCAGGGGGACAGCAACCAGGGCTGAGGGGTTCACCGTACTTCCTGCTTCCTGCCATTTCCTGGCTGTGAAACTCTGAGCAAACAGCATCAGGTCCCTGAGCCTCAGTTTAAGCATCTGTAAAATGAAGGTAATGAACAGTGACAGGATAGCTGTGATCACTCAGTGACGTGCCCATGCCTGCAGAGCATTTGGCACAGGGCCTGGAATGGCAGGCCCGCTTGTTATTGCTGTTATTGGTACAAAAATGGCCATTTCTAAAATGCATCCTATGATCATTTTTGCTTTTTCATACGAAATATTTTGGCACCGTTATGGGTAGCGGGCAATGTGGAGAGCACAGCAGTGATGAAGACAGCCTGGATCGAGCACTCACAGAGCCCACGGTGCAGAGGAAAGCAGAGAATGACAGCTCCGAGTGGTCAGCGCCAGGGTGGCAGTGGATCAGAGCGGTCAGGGGCAGGGAGGTGGCCTGCAGGGCTGTGGAAGCCCAAAGCCAGAGCAAGGACCAGGCACTCCTGAAGGAGTGACCACTGGAGTTCAAGTTTGAAGGCTATTAACATAATAACAGCTATTATGATCATGATCATCTAAGCGTGACATATTTTAGGTCTGTGGGACTAACCAAACAAGGGTATTTAACTTAAGGGTCATTCTTTATGAAGTTCAGCAAATATTCACCAAGGTCCATTCTGCGTCCAAACCCAGGGAGAGGCAATGGGCACTTGGGAGTGACCAAGAGAGCCCTGGGCCCAGGCCTCACAGTCCTGGAGGTGGGGTGGGGGTGGGGAGGCAGACATTGAATAAAGCATTGCACAAATGTATGCTACATGTTGTGGTAAATGCAGGGAGTGATGGGGAGATTCAGGGTGTCTGAGACGGCTTCTCCAAAGACATGGTGTTAGATCTGGATGTAGCTAAGTGAATAGAGAGAGAGGGAAGAGCACTGTAGAGAGAAGGGGCTGATGTGCGACAGCCCTGGGACAGCATAGAGTTGTCATGTTTGAGGATCAGAGGCAGGTAGGTGTGGCTCGGGGGAGTGAGTGAAAACAACAACACAGATGAGGTCAAAGGTGCAGGGGTCCTACTGTACAGGACACTAAAAGCAACCGAGAGGAGAGGTTTCACCCTGAGGGCTGTGGGAAGCCAGGGTAGGTTTTGAGCAGGGGGTGATAGTTTAATGAACATTTTAAAAGATCCCTCTTTGGGTGGGCACCCTTGGTATTTGGGTCATTGCTTCCACCCTGGCACCTAGAGAGAGTGAAGTAGTGTGACCATGACCTGGGGTCAACTGCTCATCTCTATCACCACTATGCTGCGCAACCTGGGTACAGTGTCACCATAAAGGTTAAGTTGGTGTAACGAAGAGGTTAAAAATACCCATGAGTGAAAGAAGACAGAGGATCTGGGGTGTGCAGTGCAGGCAGGTGGAATAGCCCGGGGTGTTGTCCTGGTTTTCATGGTTGACACCGACTTGTGGCAGGTCCCTCTGCCAGTTCCTGGGGAGAAGAGGAAGGAGACCAAGTCCAGGATGAGTCATCTTCATACACTCGAGCGGGCATTACAGCCACTACTCTGCTTTTGTTCCATTGGGAGCATGGTCTGGACACGGCCACCCCTAACTTTGGGAGGCGGTTCCAAGGGAGTGCTGAGATAGCATGGCCTCCCCTGGGCAGCTTCCACTCCTATTCCGTGGAAGGTGGGAAGGATGGGTTCGGCTGGACCACTGGTCCTGCGAGCCACTGTGTCTCTTAGATTTAGTTTCCTCACCTGTAAAGTGGCTGTAATAACAGAATGTGCCTCCTAGGGACTTCACTTGTGAAGTGAAATGAATCAATAAACATGCTGTTTCTAAGCAAGTATTTGATAATGCCAGAAAGTTAAGAAAATAAAGTACTACTACCATGTTGTTTTGAGCGAATACGGCTGCCGATGGAAGATTCCATTCCACTCTACGTCTCTACGAAATGAACACCATGATGGTCCTCATTTCAGAGATGTGGAAACTGAGGCGCATGGGGTCCTCCGGGCCTGCCTAACTCTCAACTGCCACCCTCAGAGCTGTCCTGGTTCCAGACAGTTGGAGAGTCCGCGCTGGGTGTGGAGTCTTTCTCATACCAGGGGGAGCCCCACATTGTCCTGGCGCAGCCCTTTGCCGGCCGCTGTCTGATCCTCACCTGGGACTACAGCCTGCAGCGCTTTCAGCTGGAGGAAGAGCTGCCTGGTGAGTCCCCCTCTCATCTTCCTGCCTGCTCAGGAACCTGTCCAGGGCCTGCCCTGCCCAGCTGGCCTGACTGGCCTCTTGCTTCCCTGACTCCCCCACAGCGCCCTCGGTGGTGTCCTGCAAGCCACTGGTGCTGGGCTTGCGCCTCTTTGTGCTGGCCGCCCGCCTGTGGGGAGGCTCGCAGCTGTGGACCCGGCCCAGCCCTGGCCTGCGCCTGGCCCTTACTCAGGCCCTGGCCCCGAAGCGGCTGCTGCGGCCCAACGACGCCGAACTCCTGTGGCTGGACGGGCAGCCCTGCTTCGTGGTGGCTGACGCCTCCAAGGCAGGTAGCACCACATTGCTGTGCCTCGACGGGCCTGGCTTTTACCCGCGCCAGAGCCTCCATGCCTGGCACCGGGACACAGACGCCGAGGCCCTTGAGCTGGATGGCCGGCCTCATCTGCTGTTGGCGTCAGCCTCACAGCGGCCAGTGCTCTTCCACTGGGTTGGGGGCCGCTTTGAGAGGCGCACGGACATCCCTGAGGCTGAGGATGTCTATGCCACACGCCACTTCCAGGTCAATGGGGATGTGTTCCTGTGCCTGACACGCTACATCGGGGACTCCATGGTAAGCCTGATCCCAACCAGGTAGGAGGGGCCAGCAGAGGCCACAAGCTACGCCTGACCTGCAGCTGACTCCTAGTCAAAGGCTGCCTTTTCAGCACCGACCACCCAGCATGGGCCGGTCTTTCAGCATTTTAACCGCCTTGCGCATTGGTCTCTAAACTGACCCAAGCTCACAGGCTGACCTGCAAACTCCAACCCCACCTTATGTGCTGATCCTTGAATCTGACCCCACCCCAACACTGACTTCAGGACTGTGACCTCTCAAGAGCTGCTGACCCTAAACTATTCCCCATCCCCCAACATAGACACTGGCCTGAGATTCTGATCCTAATCCTAAATTCTGGCTCTGTAACTCTGACTCACTCCATGTGACCACGCCACCACAGTCTGAATGTGGTGCCTACACCCTCCAGCCTTATCTTTTCAGAGTAAGATATTGCCAGGGGGAGAGTCTGAGCCTAGAAGACTCTGATATGACTCAGATATCCCAAAAGTGTCTGTGTGGGGAGCAGATTGTGGTGACAGGGACAGGAATAGGGTGACCAGGGAAGAGGTGACTGTAGCTGGGTTGGAGAGCAGCCAGAGGAGATGGGAGCAATATATACCATACTAGGTAAAACTGACACATCTCCATTACTGATAGATTCTATGTGGGGCGTGGAGAGATAGAAAGGCCAAGAATGTGGTCTGTGCAGCTGGGTGGAGACATTTATGAAGATAAGAAAGCTGCAGGAATTTGGGGATCTACAGGCCTGTTTTTTTTTTGTTTGTTTGTTTTGTTTTTAAGATTTTATTTATTTTTTCCAGAGAGAGAGGAAGGGAGAGAGGCAGAGAGGGAGAGAGACATCAATGTATGGTTGCCTTTCACCTGCCTCCAGCCACAGACCTGGCTGGAGACCTGGCTTGCAACCTGGTTACGTGCCCTGGCTGGGAATTGAACCAGTGACCTTTGGGTTCACACCCCGGCACCTTATCCACTGTGCTACCAGCCAGGGCAGGCCTCTGTTTTTAAGCAGTTCTAAGTCTTCTGAAGCCTAGAGGACTACCAGCAGGCCTGGCCCTCCTGGATCCCAGCCCTAACTTACCGCTACATTTCACAGGTCATGCGCTGGGATGGCTCCATGTTTCGCCTGCTACAGCGACTTCCATCACGTGGTGCCCATGTCTTCCAGCCACTGCTCATCGCCAGGGACCAGCTGGCTATCCTGGGCAGTGACTTTGCCTTTAGCCAGGTTTTCCGCCTTGATCCTGACAAGGGGTTCCTGGAACCGTTGCAGGAGCTGGGGCCCCCAGCTTTGGTGGCACCTCGGGCCTTTGCCCACATCACCATGGCTGGCAGACGCTTCCTCTTTGCTGCTTGCTTCAAGGGCCCCACACAGATCTACCAGCTTCACGAACTGGACCTCAGTGCCTGACACTGGATGGAACCCTGGACATGGCTGGTGAGGGGGTTGGCATAGGAAGTCTTAGGCCTCTGGACAGCCTCTTGACTGATCTCCTGGCCCGACTTGAGATTATGACTGGTCCTGTGAGATACTGGCCATAGGCCAGATTCAACGCAAGAGCCGTCCTCCCAGTCAGAAGTCACATCTTTGCTGGGGCAAATGCCTCCTACCAAGGGTGATATGGGAGTTCAGGCTAGGGCATGGAGCTGGAACCCAGAGTCATGGTGGGGTAACGTGCAGAGCTCCATGAAGTCTGGAAGCAACCTCTTCCCCTCAAACCACCCCTACCCTTCTTGCTCCGAGTGAAAATGCTCAGGAGGAGATAATTTTCCTCTGAACGTAATCTGGCCAATGGCTTTTAAAGCGTGCCTCCATGACGTCATCAGTTGCTGAGTAGGTCGCGGGTAGGTTTCCCTCCCAGGTTTGTTAACTGCCTCCGATGCTTGTGCGCATGCCTGCTGCCAAGGCGGAAACCCAGCCTGCTGTCTTCTCGCTCCGCAAGGGGAGGAAAATGGGAGGGAAAGTGAGAGTTGTGGGGAGACCCGGGTACCCCTTTCCGGTGGGTGATAGGGGTGAAGGCAGAAGGTGTCTGAGCTCAATAAATGCGCTGTGCACCGGCCCCACCCATTGTTGTGGGATCATTGGGAAAGTGTCTCCTGAGTGACATGGGTCGGGGGCAGTGTCCCAGGAGCAGTATTATGGAGGGCGAGGTCCCAGAATGAGTTTTCTGAGTTGTCTAAGGAGTGTGGGTTCATGATTACGGGGGTTCATGGTACGTTCAGGGCTATAAGGACATTACTAGGGGATAGGTCACAAGTTTATTGTGGGTCTCTTCTTGGCGTCCCTTTTCGGGGGTTTTGAAGGGTTTTAGACATTTTAAAGGGTGGCTGTTGGGGACACTTGGAGGTCTTAATTGAGTTTTGGAGCATCTCAAGGGACTTTGGGGCTCATTGGATGTTCTCATACCAAATGGCCATCATCCTATATGATGAAGGTTATCATGGGCAATTATTTAAAGGCCTCACAGGGACATTTGGGTATTAAGAAGGGTCTTCTGTAATAAAGTGGGGTCTCAGCAACCAGAGGAAGGATTATAGAAGTCTTACTATTATAATTATAAGCTATCTGGGTACTCATGTCATAGCAGTATGAGCCCGGTGTCCACCTGAATGTCCCAGCACTTCTGCTCACAGCTCCCTTTTGCCCTCAGAATGTCCCCCATTTGCCTCCCCCACCCCCATCTTACCCCAAAGCACACATAGGGAGTCTCAAGACTGCTTGGGCAGGAGGAAGATCATTTTAGATTAAAATTGAACAAAATAACCCCTCCAGCAAGAAGTGTGATGAGGCCTGGCAAGACATCCTGAGGAGAGGAGAGAGAATTCCATCCTGGAGTTAGGTTCCTGTGCAGAATCAGGACTTAGGGAAAGAGAGAGGCCCTCTGTGCACTTTCGTTCTTTGATCCATCTTCAACAGTTGTGAGCAGAGCCTGGGAGAAGTGAGGGGGTCAGCTTGTGAGAATGGATGGACTTCTTTCTCCCCAGGGCATGTGTGCACATGCTCATGTACACACACACACACACACACACACACACACACGCCTCACATCCCATGTTCCCCTCAGCCTCATGTATCTCTGTCTTACCTGGAGTCACAAGAGGTGGGGTGTCCCCTGGTCGGTGGCTGAGAAAAGAAAAGGGGTGAGATCTGTATCCACCATCTAGCCTCTCCTTTAAGACTAGAAGATTCTTAGCTTTCCCTAATCTATCTTCCTGGCTATTTTTCTATGATAGGATTGTACCACCCTGGGGCCCAAAGCACTTCAAGACTTGGGACCCTTTGAGGATTTTCAGCTCTGAAGAATAAACCTAGGAAGTCTTAGTGGCAGGAATTCTCCAGGGCAAGGCATGGAGGCCTGGCTTCTTTCTGTGAGATTTCTCTCTTTTACCCCTGGGTCCAGCGTGAGGCAAGCATACCTGAGGACCCCACCTCACCTGTGCTTCTGGTTGAACTTGCATTTGCATTTCCCACCTGTTGGGGCGAGGGGAATGGTCAAGAGAGGAGACCCACAGCACTGCCCTCTGCCTCACCCCCCTGCCAGTTCCTCTACTTACTCATGAGGATGATGATACCCATGGCACACAGAATACCTGCACAGATGAGCCCACCGACCCGGAGGCTGTGCCAATCTAGGAGAAACCAAAAGGGAGCCTTCAGTGCTAGCCAGTGTCCTTCCTATTCAAGCCCCCATCCACTTAACAGAGACATATTGGGTACCTATGGTGTGCTGGGGACCCCAATCCTTCCTTGATCATGTTTAGTTAACACACAAGCAAGTGACAAAGAATTTAATGTAGGATCAGGTGCAGAGAAGTGGTCTGAAGACAAATAAGCAGAGCCAGAAAACAGAAAGTCAGTGGGCAACTCTTTTAGGGACAATGGTCAGGGAAGGCTTCTCTGAGGGACCCCACTTGAGCAGAGGCATAGGGAGGTAAGAGAGGGAGTTGTGGGGGTTGTGAAAAAAGTGTTCCAGGCAGAGGGATCAGAAGGTACGAAAGTCAAGAGGCTGGGAACGTGTCTACGCAACAGGAGTCTGAGCAACAGGAGAGAGGCCCCTGTACCCTGAGCAGAAGCAGTGAGGCGGAGAAGAGGGAGTGAGGACAGAGGGGTGACGTGGAGCAGAACATGTGGAATCTAGAGGCCACAGGAGAATTTGGATCAAATAACTCAGCTCCTCCAGGAAATTTTCTCAAGTCAACGCTTCTCCCAGAAGACTTGATTTGAACCATAACAACAGCTTCTTATGAACTGTCCTTGCTTCTTGCAAACTATCCTTACTGGGTAGTCATGAATCTTCCTGAGGACCAGGCTGGCATATCTAGTTACCTTAGTTCACTGTGTTTACTGATCAATACGCCAGTCCAGTCCTATCCTTTCCCCCTTTTCACCCACATCAGACCCTCACCCAACTCTCTGTGGGACCCTTGGCACATAATTGGATGAGGGGTGAGGGTAGAAGGAGCAAAGGGAGGGGCACCAGCTCTTACCATAGTAAAATGGACTGTTTTTATCTGAAAGGAAAGGAAAAAGAACATGAATCCAGGACAATAGCTGAGAGGCATGGGTCCCAGAGGGAGAATTTTAAGGTGGGACTGGTAGAAGAGCATAGTCTGACTCACCTTCTGGGTCATTGGCCTCCAGGGCAGGCAGGCCTGGTGGGAGAAATGGGGAAGGAAAGGAGTTGGTGGTGCCACCTCAGTGAAGCTGGTGGGTTGGGCCCTGGGGATAAGGTCCCTTGAAGGACAGTTTCCTGCCTCCCATGGGTGCAGGCTCCAACTGCAAGCTAGCTGCCCCAGCATGTCCCATCTGGGAGTGTGGGCCCTCCCTCCACTTAGCCCCACACCTGAGAGCCACGCCAGCGTTTTGCCTCCTGATAGAAGTTTTAAACTGGGTGGCTTTTAGCTGCCATTTGGCGTAACGTTTCCAGACACCTGGCTAATCCATATCTCCTCCAAAAAAACAAAGCAATGTTCTTGTCCGCATGACAGATGCTGTCAATGCCTAGTCATTCTTGGAGCCCATCTCCCTATTCTGCCTCTTCTGATGTTTGCACACCACTCCCCTTTAAAGCAGTTTGCTAATTGTAAACTTAATATACTTTATTTTAAGATGCATGCTCTATCACTATCCTAAATGGAATACCAGCCTTGCCCGATGTTATGGATAAAAACAAAATTCAATGAAAGCAAAGGACTAGGATTATTATATCTGGGCTAGAAGCAGTGGACTGCCTGAGCTCTGGGCCTAAGCTCTGTTCTTTCTTGGTTAAAAGGAGGTTAATAATTCTTAAATTATTTTTGAAGTACAAGCACTTAGTGCTAACTCTATACGGGCACTGTTCTAAGTGCTTTTCAAATACCAGCATGTACCTGAAAGTATTGAGCCAATGTCAATATCATTAACACAGTTTGTGAGCCTGATACTTTCAGGACAGACCTCTTATGCGCTATTTTTTGGTCCTCATTTTTTACAGATAGGGTAAAGTGAGGCACAATTGGTAACTTGTTACCTAACCTTTAAGCTCCCAGTTATCCCTCATAACAATAAAGTGTTAGGGACATGTGAAAGACACAGCATGAGGCTGAGCCTTTTCCTTGACCTCATCAATGAGACATCAAGACTGGACTTTCCCGGCCCATTTAGCTGCTGCTATGAGAGGTCCTGTCTTTGTATTCTCTTTAAATTTACAGTGTCATACTTCTTTCCTCAAGGAGGTGCTATCCTGACAGTCACCACCTCACAGGAGAGGCAGAAAACACAAGAGAAACCTGCATGAGACTTGCCTGCCACTCAGCTGAGGGGTTCAGGGAAAAGGTACTTTAGGGGACAGCACTCACCTGCCAGGAGGATGAGCAGGCTCAGGGTCACTTGTTGCATGATGGAGCACAGGCCTGAAGGGCGTAGGAAAGGGCCTCATTTTAGCCACCAGAGTCTCTGGCTCCCAATCCCCTCCCCCTCCATACCCCACCCAGGGTACACTACTTGACCCGAAGTAGGAGGATTGGCACTGAAGGCTGAGAGAAAAAGAACTGAAAAGTGTAGTGGGGGCTAGGTGAGAACTCAGACCTGATAAGGGAGCAGCAATAATAATTCATTGAACATGGGTTTGAGGTTTGAAGTCCTGGCAACCCAATGAGGGAGAAGCTGCCTGTGGTTAACTCCATTTTTACAGACTGGGAAACCAGGGCTCGGGTAGGTGCCTTGCCAGAACTGAAATTTAAATCAGGCCTGGCTCTGCAGCCCGCTGTCCCTGACTCAGACAGGACTCCCAGGGCCTCAGGGTGTTTTGGGAAGTGAGGTATTAGGAGCCAGGTGGCAGGAGGCCGGGTTCCTGGTAGTGTCTCCCACGGACACTGGAGCCTGTCTGCCTTGCCTAGACTTTGCAGACCTCGTGCTTCTCAAGAAAGGGTGTTGGGGAGAGAACACGGAGCTGGGGTGGTGGGAGGGCAGACTTGGGAGAAGAATTGGCCTGGCTGCAGCCCCAGCCCCATCTTTTGTGCCACTCTGTCCCCTGACTCCCATTTCTGTCCCACCTCTGCCCATCCCACCCCAGGCCCAGGCCGTGCTCCTAACCCAGCCCCTGCCAAGTCCCTCTTGGCCGTAATCTCCCTCCTTCCCTAGGAAGCCCTGCCCAGCATGAAGAGGACCCCTCTGATCTCTCCTGGTCTAGGGTTAGTTTACCCTTCTACCACCCTCTGTGCCTGGGATAAGCACCCAGTCTCTGTGCCTCCTCCTACATAGACAGAACCCCACTCTTCCTGCCCCCTCCCTGCCCCTGCCTGAAGGCCACAAGCAGATGTTGTCATAACTTGATCACAAGAGCTTATTCTTAACTCTGATCCACCCTGCACTGGACACTATCAAATGAGCTCCCTGGGTTTTCACTCACTTAATCCCTAACAACCCTGGAGGTCATCTGTTACATACTCCATTTAATGGCGGGAAAACATATATTATCCTCCCCAACTCCGCTAAAAATCCCATGGGAGCCCTGGCTGGTGTAGCTCAATGAATTGAGCGCTAGCCTGTGGACCAAAGGGTGGCTGGTTTGACTCTTGGTCAGGGCTTGGTCATACCTGGACTGGGGACCAGGTCCCCAGCTGGGGGCATGTGAAAGGCAGCCAGCCAATCAGTGTTTTTCTCTCGTATCAGGCTTCTTTCCCTCTCTTTCTCCCTCCTTTCTTTCCTCTCTCTCTAAAAATAAATAAATAAAATATTTGAAAAACTTTTTTAATCTTAAAAAAAGAAAAAAAGCCCATTAGAAAGTGTCTCCTGGGTATCTGTGGGGACTCCTGTCCACAGCTGGAGGGAGCACCCCCTCCCCAACCTCTCTCTTCTTCTGTTCCCTCCATGGAACACCCACCCAAGTTGCTTTCTGTTTTAGGAAGGGATCCTGTAGTTTGGGGGACTACCGCGATGGTGTTTAGAAACCCAGAAAGTTTGGGGGTGATCTGGAGAGGGGGTGTGGGCCCAACAGCCCAACGGCTCTGAGCTTGGATCCGTAGAAGGTCTGCTAATGAAAGCTACCTCGTGAGGCTTTGTCCCTCTGTGATTATACTGGTCTCAGCTCCGGGCTCTTATTCTCCCACATAACCTCCGCATCTTGATGCAGTTGGCACTATGGATTAGCCCATGTTGCTGTCGCAACCCTGTAACCCCTGCAAACTAAGCTTACTGCGCCGGCTCAGTCACCCGAAGCTCAGAGTCTCAGCCCTTAAGCCTCTTTCCATGGAATCCTCCAAGTCCCCTGCCCCGCTGGGAGGCCTTTGTTATCCCCGCTCCCTGGGGCATCACCCCGCATCCCCAGGTTGGGGGAGGCGGAAGGCCGGCTCAGCTGGGCTCCAGCCCTCGCACAGTTCCGGCCTGGCTCTCCTGTGCAGCAGGCCGCTGGGAACCCGCCCGCCCTCTGCGTTTCCTGTCGGGCCCTTGCTGGAAGAGGCCCTGAGCTGCTCTCAAACTGCCTGCGGTTGGTGTGAGGCTTGGAGGGCAGGGGGCTTGCAGAAAGAAGCTCTGCACACCCCTTTCCCGTCCTGTCCCTCCCGTCTGCCATCTGCTCTCCCCTCTGGGCCTCCATGATGGTGGGCAGGACTTTGAGACATGCAGAATGACTCCCCAGATCCCTGAAATCTCCTACCCAACTCCCCACTTTTAGATACTCAGGAACCACTTTTTCTGAGATCCACAAGACCCCATTCCTTACACACTCCCAGTCTACCCGGTCACACCCCCATCTACTCAGATGCCCCCAACCACCCATGGTCCACTTAGATACCCCCATTCACCCAGGTACCCCCAACCCACTTCTGTTTACCCAGGTACCAGAGGAGCTCCAGATACCCCAGTCCCACCTGTGGCCCGTATCCTTACCCCAGCTGGCTCACCCAGCCCCTGAGAGGAGAATGGCAGGAGGAAGATCTCATTAGTGGCTTCCACCAATCTCCTGCCCCAGTCCCCCAGGAAAGGACTTTGAGGGTGAAGGCTCTAGGGTCCTTAATAGAGAGCAGTGGAGGGAGGGGGCCCCAGTTCTCACCTGTTTGGCTCCCTGGCCGGCTGTGTGGAGGTTCCAGGTTCCGCCTGAGCCCTACCTTTATCTGTGTTGCCACGCCCTAAGCAAACCTGAGCAAAGCTGGGCAGGTAGGGAACAAGTCAGACTCCCTAAAGCACCGGGGCTCTCATCCCTCTCCTGCTCTTAAAGAGACAGCTCTTGTCGCCACTCCCATTAGTGACAGGAAGCTCCCAGCAGACTCAGGTGAGGTGCACTGGGAATAAGATGGAACTCCTCCCCCCTCTCCCCTGACATTAGAGGAGGGGGCTTTCTCCGATCTCCCGCCCCTCAGAAAAGGACCTGGAAGAAGGAAGCTCCAGTGTCTGGCAGTGGGGGAGCGCTATCCAGGGGTGTAATATCCTAGTTTCCTTTCCTTAGATTGTGTGTTGTCCTTGGGGGTGGGATGAGTGGTCGTTCTGGGTGACCGAACATCCTCTTCCAGGACACTTGTTGCTGTTGACTTGGTTTGAACATCCACAGAAGATGCTGATATGACTAAGGTCCTAAGGTGGGGGTGGGGCTGTTAGGCTTTTGGTCCCTCTCCCCCGTCACATCGATCTTGCCCTAGAGAGACTGGGAGCCGGCTCCGGAGCACCAAGCCAGACTTTCCTAGCCCAGGCTCTTCCCCAGGGTGCTAGGAGCCTGGGCCTTCGCGGTGGGCCTAGGGATGGGGGGCTGCCTCCCACTCCAGATAAGGCCCACTGCACTGTGCTTCTTTCCCTTCCTTTCTCCCTCTCCTGCCCCTCCTCCTCCTCATGGCATTCCTTCCGGCTGGGGTCTGTGCAGGCCCCCACATGGTCTTGTTGGGGTGCCCCCTCCCCCCAATTCCGCCTTTTTAGACAGAGAGACTTTTGTCTGGGGGCTGGATGTAGAACAAGGCGCCTTTGAGTGGCTGGCGGAGGATTGGGGTCATGGGGAGGGGCAGGGCCAGGAAAGGGTAGCTCTGTGCTGGCCACCAGCTGGACTCCAGGCGACCCCCAACACCACCACAGGGGTGGGGAAGAGGGCTGCAGGAACCAGGCCAGGGAGAGGGTAGTACTGGGAGGGTGCAGTGCAGGTCAGGGAAAGGGGGTTTGAGGTTAAGGCTCTGCAGGGAGGCTGTCTGCTGGGGGCAGGGATACAGACCTCCCCCCCATCACTTCTCAGCAGGGATGTCCACCCAGCTACATGCTTTCTTTATGTAATTCCTTCAGGCATTTTCTCAATCCCAGGTCCTAGACTAGGACAAAGCCTCCCCCTACTCCCATGCAAAAGGGGCCAATCCCTGCAAGGAGTGAAGGGGGCACTCAGGGAGGGTGGGGCTCAGTCAAAGCGGGAAACTTGGGGTGGGGGTGGGGTGGAGCTAGAAACAGGAGACAGGGAGGCCTGAGGGTGATTGCAGTTCAGCAAAATGGTCTTTGTGTTAGGGCAGGTAGCATCCCTTGCCCACATAGCTCAAGATTGTAATGCCCCTGGGAGGACCCCTTTGGTGGTCTTGGGAGTGGAGTGGTGTCTCCCTCTGCCGGAAAGTCCGGAGACCACAGGCATCAGAGAGCGAGAAGGGCTTCTGTCTTCTGGCTGAGTGCTCTGCCCTGGTTCCACAGGGGCCAGGCAGGAACCCTGAGTGAGTGTGCAGCAGGACTGGCGTGAGATGATAAGGTACGGTGGCGACTGGGCAAACAGGAGAGCTATTGTCCTGCCTACAGGGTAGCCATCAAAAAGACTGGCACAGGCTCACATGGATAGTGAAGGGTTTCCCAAATAACTTGCTAAGGGAGAAAAGCAAGATGTAGCGAAGTATGTCACCATTTGTGAGGGAGGAAGTAATGTATATGCATATACTTGTGTATGAATAAAATATTGTTGCTTCTGGGGAGGGGGACGGGGAGGCTGAAGTATGGGATGGAAGAGACTCTCACTTATATATCCTGAAAATGTACTACTACCTTGAATTTAAAAATTAAGGATAAGCCCTGGCTGGTGGCACTCAGTGGACTGAGGGCGGGCCTGCAAATTACAAGGTCCTGGACAGGGCACATACCTGGGTTATGGGCCAGATCCCCAGCTGGGGGGCGTGGGAGAGTCAACCAATTGATGTATCTCTCATACATCAATGTTGCTCTCCCTCTCCTTCTCCCTGCCTTCCCCTCTCTCTAAAAAATAAAAGAAATGAAATCTTTTTTAAAATTCAGGGATAGATTTCACACAGTTTCAGCCAATTACTACTATGTTTTCAATAGGTATCAGAAACCTGAATCTTTATGTGGAATTTCCAATATTAAAAGTTGATTCAGATATTTTTTAAAGTATGCAGGTCAAACAGAACCCATCTGAGGGCTGGTTTCAGCTGGAAGACCACCAATTGGGGATTTTGCCAACTTCATTTCCTGAATGTTTTTTTTTATATCCTCACCCAAGAATGTGCTAATTGATTTTAGAGAAAGAGGGCATAGGACGGAGAGAGGGAGAGAAACATCCATGTAAGAGAAAGACATCAGAGAAACATTAATTGGTTGCCTTGTATGCTCCCCTCATCCCCCCACTGGGGACTTAACCCACAACCGAGGCATGTGCCCTGACTGGGAATCAAATCTTCCAGTTTGTGGAATGATGAACCAACCAGCTGAGCTACACCAGCCAGACCTCCTGAATCTTTAGACACTGTGGTTCTGCATTTGGATATCGAGACACTTATGGGACATATACCCAGCCCAGGCCAACCATAGCTTCCTCCCAGGGTTGGGCTGGAATACAGGACCACCAAGACTGCTGGGCTCAGGCTGGGGCATATGGCTGGGAGGGGTGGGACCTGAGACCCACCCCTGTGTGTGGATGAAGGTATGCACCCTGGGACCATGGCTAGGGTCTGCAGGGAGGGGGCTGAGTGCAGTCCCTCACACCCTTTGGGGGGTTGGGTCTCTTTTAGGGTGAGTCCTCTAGGTTGCTTTTACTTTAGTCTTATTAAAGTGTACTTATTTATATATAAATGTGTTATATATATTTACTATATTATACCTACATGTACAATGATGTCACTGGAAATAGTTCCCCTTTCTTTTACTTTTGAAATCCTTTGGCCCTGAAGAACCTGTTGAAGTTGCAATAGGCAGCAATTTCTAGATATCCTGGGAATCCTCACTAAATGAGAAAAATCAAACTTATAGATAGTTTCTGAACATCACAAAGTTTTCAGGGATGTTGATAAAAATACAAAAGCAAGGCCCTGGCTGGTTTCTTAGTGGATAAGGCTCCAGCTTGCGAACCCAAAAATCGCTAGTTCGATTCCCAGCCAGGGCACATAACCAGGTTGCAAGCCAGGTCTCCAGCCAGGTCCATAGCTGGAGGCAGGTGAAAGGAAACCATAGGTTGATGTTTCTCTCTCTCTGCCTCTCTCCCTTCCCATCTCTCTGAAAATAATAAATAAAACCTTAACAAAAAAAAAAAAAGAATACAAAAGTAAGGCCATAGGGTGTTTTGTAGTCACTGATTCAAAGTCTTATTAATTTTGGTTTTAATATTCAGGGATCAATAATTTTAATTTTATTGTTTTAAAAAAATTCTTCACCTGAGGATATGTTGATATATATTTATTTATTGATTGTTTGTTTGCTTTTAGAGTGAGAGGAATGGTGGCAGGGCAGGGGGAGAGAGGTGTGGGGAGAGAGAAGCACTGATGCGAGAGAGAAGCCGATCAGTTGCCTCCTGTACACGTCCTGACGGGAGATTGAATCTGAAACCTTAGATATGTGCCCTGACTGGGGACTGAACCCAAAACCTTTCTGCGTATGGGACAACAATGCTCCAACCAGCTGAGCCATGTGGCCAGGACTGTTGTTTCTTCTTTTAAGGCCATGAATGTTTTTCCACAGGCCCTCTATGGGCTATCCTGTGGTGTGGGAGCCAGAGGCAGCCCGACCCGTGAGAACGGTCCTGGTTGGTCCAGTTCCTCGCCTTCCCAGGTGGAGCCTGAGAGCCCAGGTTGGCGGTTGAGAAGCTATGGTTGCAGCGATACTCCAAGCTCCTACTTCCTGGGCAAGATGGGGAGTGAGCGACCCATGGGCAGACAAGTATGGCTTCCTGGGGCTCTGAAACTGCTCTCTGTGGCCTCTGTATTTAGCCCCTGTGAAAGAAGAGTGGGAGCTGGCAGGTGGCCCAGTTCTGCCACTTTGTGGGGTGTGGCTGTGAACTTTTAGGAGCCATTTGAGGTACCACACAGATCAGCCTAGACTTTACAGGCCCCTTGAGATCTGCCCTCTGTCCTGCTTTGATGTCATCACCCACCAAGAAAAGCTGGAAATGTTGGTTTTTATGATGCTACCTCCTGAGTTTTAAGTATTGGTAACGGACATTTAATTCCTTTAACACTTTGTGGACCAAATGAAACTGCTCCCTGTGGCCTCTGTATTCAGCACCTGTGAGAGAAGAGTGGGAGCCCAATGATTGGATCAGGCCCTGGGGCTAACTGGTTTGAGTCCTTGTCTTAGGTGCCAGGCAATCTGGAGAAGGTTCAGCACCCCCATCCACTGTCACTCCCTTCCAGCCTTTTTCTATGCCAGGAACAGTCCAGGCATGTTTCTGCCTCAGGCCCTTTACAACAGCGGCTCCCTCTTTCTGGAATTTTCCCCCCACAGGTCAGCAGGGCTCATTGCCTTACATTCTTCAAGTAATGGCTTAATGCCACCTTGTCATGTGGCCTTCTCTGGCCACACTGTTTAAAATCACACCCACCCTCTACCCTTTCTATTCCCTTATTATGGTAGACAGTTAAGCAGGCTTGAGCAGAACCAGGAGGATGGCCAGGTACAGAAGGTCACCAGGGTGGAAAGCCCCAGGTGCCTAGCAACAGACAAAACTGGAAAAACAAAAACTTCGCCCTCAGGGTAACCTTTCCTCGCCTAGCATAGTGCTGGTCCTGTTTTTTGGACCCTTAACCTTTCATATCGCTGGCCATGCTTTTTAGAACCCCTGACCTTTCCTCCCTAAAGATAACATCTAGGCCTCAGTTGTATTTATTTCAGCTCCAGTCCCAGAAATGCAGCAAAACCAGATGGATGACACCAGTGGTACTGGACAGGGGCCTGGCCCTGAGAAGGTTTGTCTAGGATCAGCTTTAGTGTGTGGGTTCTTCACTTCGTGGAGGAAAGATTTCTTTCTTTCTTTCTTTTAATATTTTATTTATTGTTTCTAGAAAGAGGGGAAGAGAGAGAGGCAGAAAGGAAGAAAGACATCTATGTGTGGTTGCCTTTCACCTGCCTCCAGCTATGGACCTGGCTGGAGACCTGGCTTGCATCCTGGTTATGTCGCCCTGGCTGGGTGATTGACCCAGCTACCTTTGGGTTTGCAGGCCAGGAGGAGAGATTTCATAACACGAATTGGTAATTTCAAATTGATATTGAATCACCATTCAAACTATAAACCTATGTCTTAGCTTTAAATTGGATTATTTCTCTATATTATTCATACCCGTAGCATTATTCATAACATGGTCAATTATAGAATTTTCAATATGATACATACACACAGACCCTAACATCAATTGATTCTTCAAATATCTACTAATATTCTTAATCACTGTAATAATCTTAGTAACAGCCAAAACCTGTTTCAACTATTCATCAGGTGAGAGGGTGTAGGAATCGTATCCGTCCTTCTAATTGGCTGATGATTTGGATGCACAGACGCCAACACAGCAGCCCTGCAAGCAATCTTACATAACCGCATCGGAGACATAGGCTTCATCTTATCAATAGCATGGTTTATAATAAACTGCAACACATGAGACATTCAACAAATCTTTATCTTAAACCCCAATAATTCTAATCTCCCACTATTAGGACTACTACTAGCCGCTGCAGGAAAATCTGCACAGTTTGGATTTCACCCATGACTTCCATCAGCTATAGAAGGCCCTACGCCAGTGTCAGCCCTGAGTCCAGGTAACTATGTGGGTACATTTATTGAAGCTGGGGACAGTGAAACAAAGAAGTGGGCTGCCTTAGGTCACTGGGAAGTCAGAGAAAAGGGGGTTTTGGGGACGGGTTCAGGGGATTGGCCTGGTACAAGCTGCCTTAGAGTTTTAGGAGATTGTACAGGGAAAAAAGAAGAGGAAGAAGAAGAAGAAGAGG
>PVIW01011869.1:0-26750 GCA_004026585.1 Noctilio leporinus | reverse complement strand
AAGTGTTCTTATGTTCTAACAGAAGCACTTCCATTTTTCATTCTCAATGAGCATCCCTGAAATAGTCTAGAATTATCTTCAGATAAGAGAGGAAAGAAATCCAATTATTCCAGAAAAATCAACACATTTATGAATACATTAATCACCAACCAAATGCAAGGCCATGCTATTTCTAAGGGTATATAAAGATATGCAAAATCTGTTCTCTGTCTTTTTTTGTTTGTTTGTTTGTTTTTGTTTGTTTGTTTTTTGTTTGTTCTTTTGTTGTTGTTGTTCTCTGTCTTTAAAAGATGTATCATTGCAAAGGGACTTATTAGGAGTAGGACCTGGGAAGTGGCTGGTATACATGGGCTGGCAGCTCAGGGAGGCATCTACCAGCTTTCCCTGACATTGGGGTGGAGCTCCATTTCCAGTCTGTGATGTTCTAGAAGGCAGTGCTATGCAGACAGTGGCCATCATATGGATTTGCACCACTTTAAGAAGGTGGCTGATTGCAGTATACTTACTATCTGTAAGCCAGCCCACCACAAATGCTCTCTTCTCCCTGGACTTTGCAGCTAAAAGTGATCATATGACAAGGTTCTTGTTCTGGCCAGTGAGGTGTCTACAAGTTGGGGATCCAGAAAAGTTTTGCATTCCTGATGAATACACAGACATCTAGTACCTGTCTTTGCCCTTAATGAGTACCACTTTCTCCCTGCCTGGAAAGCAAATATGAGGCTTGAAAATGGGGAGTAGCAACCATTTCGTTCATAATCCAGAGAAGTTGAAATATAGAAGAGGCCTTGACCCACCTCAACTACCTACTCAAGGCTTCTTGTTACATGGGGGAAAAGCCCTATTCATATCTGGCTCATCAGCCAGGTGTTCTGTTACTTGCCACAGAATTCATTTCTGACAGATACCAACATAATTATGTAACTGATGTAGAAAAATGGGAGAAACTCATTGAAAGAAACTTTGGTTGTTGGTTAATCTGGAGGTGATTTCAACAAGAAAATTACCTCTCTTCAGCATGGAAACTTTGGGCCAAATGAAGAGTATTTGAAAATTCTTGGGTCAAAAGCTGACAAAACTGTTGGCAACCATAAGATTTTGATTTTATGACTACATGTGGCATTTAAAGCACTGAGTTCCATTGACACTCATACTGTAATGTGGTTCAACGAAATGGCACAAAGCAAGCACTCTGATAAACATAGAATGGCTTACCAACTCAACTTCTCCAACCAACCTATGGAGACTACACTTAGACTTCCCTAAACTGAGAGCCCTGTTGTGTCCGAATATTACTTTCTTTCCTCTTTCAAGGGGTCCCCCTGAATTCATTCTCACCAAAAAGCAGGGCTCCCTGATTTAAAGGCACAGAGGTGACATGCATGTGAACTGAACTATGTGATCAGAGCTCAGAATGAGAGTGCTGCATTCTTAAAAACTTAATCAGGTAACTTTTAATTTTTTAAAAACATGCATAAAATGTACCATGATAACTAATTTCTAAGTGCACAATTCAATTGTGTTAAATATATTCACATTGTACCACAGACCTTCAAAAATTTTTTATCTCTCAAAACTGAAACTCTGTACCCACTGAATAACTCCCTATTATCCCCTCCCTTAGCCACTGGCATCCACCATTCTACTTTCTGTTTCTATTAATTTGATTACTTTAGGTGGAGTAGTGCAATATTTATCTTTTTGTGACTGCCTTATTTCATTTAGCATAATGTCCTGAGGTTTCATCCATGCTGTAGCTTATGGAAGACTCCTTTTCTAAGACTGAATAATATTCCATTGCATACACATACCACATTTCTTTTATCCATTCATCCATTGGTGGACATGCAATTTGCTTGATTAAGTTTTTCTTTCTTTTATCTTTCAAACCATCAATTTCTTCTGAAACTATTATTCGGAGATCCTTCACTTGGATAACAACTACTGGTGTCCACTTATTATTTCCACTTGAACATAGTCATTTAAAAGTAAAATGCCTGGATATTTGAAAGTGTTCAAGACTGTATTTTAGTTATCATAGGCCAAAAGTGAGATGTATACAAAGGTAAGAACATTATGAATGGTAGCTGTGATCACTTTAAATAAATCATCCACATACTACAAAGAAATTAATCCAACATTTAAAGATGGCATTTGAGACAATACATAGACTATTCTCTTCCCTGTTCCATGAGGTAAAATGCATGCTTTGCTATGAGTGATAAATGTTAAAACATGGTTCCAATATTTTGCAGCTCCCTTGTCAACACATGAAGTCTGTTTTCCCATCCCTTGAATCCAGGATGGCTTTGAGCAACTGAATGTTGCAGAAATAATGACATAGCCTGTCCCAGACCTTAGACCTCAAGGGAACCTTCTAGCTTCCACTGTTGTCCTCTTGTAACACTGCCCAGAAACCACTAAGTGAAAAAGCAGGGTGACAGACACATGGAGTACAGCACCATCTGACAGCCACATGAATTGGGGCACCAGGGATCTTCCAGCCCAGCCAACCTCCAGCTGAATGGCACTGCATAAGGGAGGACAGGGGAAGCTAGCTAATGAACCACCCAGTCACACCACAAAAATCATGAAATAAGAAATTATTGTTGTATTAAATTGTTATATTTAGGGGTGGTTTATAGTGCAGCATAGTTCATTGACACTCTGTGTAGGCACTAAGTTCTCACAGTGCACATGTTACACTTTTAAGTAAAATGTGTTTGTTGAGTAAATGATAATATAAGCTGTTCTTTTAAAAAAGAAAAATAAAATCCAATCCTACCAAAAACTAATGTTAATATTCTGTCATTAATATTTCTTTCTCTTCTAGATAATGTACTTCTACTTGGTTGAGATCATACTATATAAGCCACACAGAGAAGTGTTTGTTTGTTTGTTCATTTCAGAAACTAACATATTTGTTTTGTGCAATTTGTTCAATCAACCAATGTTTATTGAACATCTTCTAGTTTCAAGAGAAAAGCATACCAGTTAAGAGATTTGAGATCAGACCAAAAAAATCCATTGATCCATCGTGCTTCCCAGGGAAAGCATGAAGCTATACATTTTATCATCAATTTTACATCTATTTATCATCATTATTTCAACTTCAACTCTAGACAAAGGAAGGACATGGGGAATCCTTCCATGTCAAAGACCTTCCAGCACTGTCCATAGAATTATATTTGAACATGGAAACATTTTACACCTGTTCTGTTCAATCTGATAGCCTCTAGGCATTTATGGCCATTGACCTTTGAAATGTGACTACCACAACTACAGAACTGAATTTTTCATTTTAGTTAGTTTTAATTTAAATAACCCCATGTGGATAGTGGCTTTTGGATTGGTCAGCACAATTTTGGGTATTAAAATTTTTCAGCAAGAGGCCCATGTCTTTTGTTCAGCAGGTCAACTGTTTTCAGTTCTTTTAAACATTATCAATATGCAGTCATCTGAGTCCTTCACTTTCCAGTTCTGTCTTCAGAATTCACTCTAATTTTCCATATTCCCATGAATATGTGGCATTAGAATTAAATTCCTCTGCAGTTATCCCAAGTGTAAATACCATATTCTGAGTAATAGGGAAATAAATAGCAGCATCTCTGGGAGTGGCAATGTGTCTTATTTATTTTTTCATCCTACTGTCCCCACAAAAGATAGCTCATTAATAATTGATGAGTGGATAAATACATTTTCTCAGTATGGTGGAATACAGTGGAACTCTCACTCCTCTAGGGGGACTCTGATTCATACCACCACCACAAGTGCCTAGGGACCTCTGTATCAATTGTAAATGGCTCCCCCTCTGTCTAAGCTAATGACTTTTCAGGGGACAGTTGTCCCTCTGGAAACAGCACCCCTCTGGAAGGAGGTTGCCTGTATGTTTGCCAAGTGAATTCCATGTGTATGAAAAGAGAAAGTTATCCCTACTCTGACTCGATGCTGGGTTCCAAGGAGCTCCACTTGGTGTTGGGAGCAAAGTCCAGATGCCAGGTACCTACCTAGTACCTGCTGCTCCAGTTCATCAGCTAGTACACCTAGTTGTAGCACTTATTACTCTGACAACTGAATAATCAATAAGAACATTTTGAAAACTATCTGGAAGGAAAGGACAGTTTTTTAAATATTTTTGATGAGCCTCAGACCAATACCTTTGTATTACACAATTAAAATAATCAAAAAAAGCCAAAATTCAATTTTTAGATTAACCAGACATATTATTATATTTCAATAAATACAATCAAAACAAACATAATAAGAAAAATAAAAGAGGGGAACCAATCCCAGCGTCAGACTGTGCAGTCCACAATTCCAGAGCCAGGAGATACAGAGCCATATGGCTTCAGATTATGAAAACCAGTGAGGATTGGGGCAGAGGGAGAAACTGCCAGACTCAATGAGCAAACAGCATTGTTCCCTCTCAGACACCTCCTCAACATAGAGCACTACAACATGGTGAAATGGGTCTCCCCGGACTGACAAATTCCTAAGGTTCTGCTATTTACAACTTAGCAAGTGGGACAAAACTACCTAAGACACAGGGTAAACACAGAAAGCTGCCAAAGTAAGGAGACAGAGAAGTATGGCTCAAAAGAGGGAGCAGATCAAGGTGCCAGTGGAAGAACTGAGCGACAAAGAGATAATCAACTTAATAGACAAGGAGATAGCTAGCCTAACAGAGGAAAAGTTCAAAACACTGATAATTAAGGTGTTCAAAGATTTGACAGATATACTTAAATATAGCAAACACAGAAGGGAATTGAAGGCTAGGCTATGTGAAATGAAGAAAAATCCACATGAAGCCAAGGATGAAGGGAAGAAAAACAGGGCTCAAATCAATGATTTGGAACATAAGGAAGAAATAAACAATCAACCAGTATAGAAAGAGGAAACAAGTATTGAAGAAAAAAAAAGAGAGAGAGAAGAGGCATAGGAACCTCTGGGAGAACTTTAAATGTGTCAATATCTGTATGTAAAGGTGCCAGAAGGAAAAGAGGAAGAGCAAGAAATTGAAATTTTATGTGAAAGAAATAATTAAGGAAAACTTCCCTCATTTGGTGAAGGAACTAGACATACAAGCCCAGGAAGCACAGAGAGTCCCAAAAAAAGCTAGACCCAAATTGGATCACACCAAAACACATCATAATTAAAATATCAAAGGTTAAAGTTAAAGAGAGAATCCTAAAAACAACAAGAGAAAGAAAAAAGAGAGTTACTTACAAAGGGGTTCCTATAAGACTATCAGCTGACTTCTCAAAAGAAACTTCACAGGCAGGAAGAGGCTGGCAAGAAGTATTAAAAGTGATGAAAAACAAGGACCTACAACCAAGATTTCTCTATCCAGTAAAGCTACTATTCAGAATGGAAGGGCAGATGAAGCACTTCCCAGACAGGATAAAGCTAAAGGAGCCTATCATCATCAAGCTATTATTACATAAAATGTTAAAGAGACTTACTTAAGAAAAAGAGGATCAAAATTATGAACATTAAAAAGACAACAAACTCACAACTATCAACACTAGAATCTTAAAAACAAAAGAAAAACTAAGCAGACAACCAGAGAGGGAGTGAAATCAAAGATATGTGGAACATTTGGAGGGGTGTCAGTTGAGAGAGGGAAGGGGAAGAAGTGGGGAAATGTTCAGGGATTAAGAAACATAGTTGATGGGTACAGAATAGATGGAGAGGGGTATGTTAAGAATAGTATAGGAAAAGGTAAAGTCAAGACTTACAAGCATAATCCATGGACATGAACTAAAGGTCTAGAATTGCTGGAGAGAGGGGACCCTGGCCAGACGGGAAAAATAGAAAGGAAATAGGGACAAATGTAACAGCATAATCAATAAAAAGATACAAAACACTGTAATCAAAACTATTTGGTACTCGCATAAGAATAGACATATAGATCAATGGAACAGAATAGAGAGCCTAGAAATTATCCCAGGACTCTATGGTCAACTAATATTAGACAAAGGGGGAAGGAACATAAAACGGTGTAAAAACAGTCTCTTCAATAAATGGTGTTGGGATAACTGGACAGCAACATGCAAAAAGATAAAACTAGACCACCAACTTACACCATACACCAGAATAAACTCAAGATGGATAAAGAATTTATATATAAGCAGTGCCACCATAAAGGTCCTGGAGAAAAATATAGGCAGTAAACTTTCGGATATCCTATGCAAAAATATGTTTACTGATACTTCACCAAGGGCAAAGGAAATAAAAGAACAAATCAACAAATGGGACTATATCAAACTGAAAAGTTTCTGTTCAGCTAAAGAAAATATCAGCAAAATTCAAAGGGAACCAATTGTATGGGAAAACATAAATGCCAATGATACCTCAAACAAGGGCTTGATCTCCAAAATATATAAAGAACTAATGAGACTCAACACCAGGGAGACAGATAGCCCAATTAAAAAATGGGCAAAGGACCTGAACAGACAACTCACTGAGGAAGATATACAAAGGACCCAGAGGCATATGAAAGAATGCTCAACATCACTAGTCATCAGAGAGATGCAAATTAAAACTGCATTAAGACACCACCTCACACCTGTCAGAATGGCAATCATCAGCAAATCAACAAACAACAAGTGTTGGGGAGGATGTGGGGCAAAGGGAACCCTGGTGCACTGTTGGTGAGAATGCAGGCTGGTGCAGCCACTGTGGAAAACAGTATGGGTTTCCTCAAAAAACTGAAAATGGAGCTGCTTTTTGATCCAGCAATTCCACTACTTGGACTATACCCAAAGAATCCTGAAACATCAATTCATAAGAACCTATGTACACCTATGTTCATGGTGGCACTATTTATAATAGCCAAGTGCTGGAAACAGCCTAGGTGCCCATCAGTGGATGATTGGATAAAAAAAACTTGGGTACATTTACACAATGGAATACTACAGTGCAGAAAGAAAGAAGGAACTCCTACCCTTTGCAACAACATGGACGGAACTGGAGAGTATTATGCTTAGTGAAATTAGCCAGTCAGTGAAGGACAAATACCGTATGATCTCACCCATTACAAGACAATAATGAGCAAAACTAACAACAAGCAAAACAGAACCAAATATATGAATACACTGAATAGGCCTTCAGTGGTCAGGGGGAAGGGGGTTTGGGGGAGGGGGGAGCAAGAGGCAAGGAAGGGGAGCAGTTTAGACAAGAACCTAGTATAAAGGAACCATGGACATGGACAACAGGTGGGATTGACTTTGGTGGGAATGGGTGGGTGGGGAGGGGGACAGAGGGGAGCAAAAAGGGGATGGATGTAATACAAGAACAATAAAATTTTTTAATAAAAAAAAGATACAAAACAATTTAACAAAAGGTACAAAATAACTTTATACTATGGATTGCTCAGCAATAAAAACAAATCAGGTACTGATACCTACAACAATTTGGCTGGGTCTAATTGCATTGGGGTGAGTTTTTTTTGTTTTTTGTATACTTCTTTTTGATTCATTCATTCTTGTTATAATATATTTATCCCACTTTCCCCCGTTGCTTTCCCATGCCCCACCTTCTGACTCCCCTCTCCCACAGTCAATCCCATATGTTGTCTATGTCCATAGGTCATTTATACTAGTTTCTTGACTAAACTGTTTCCTTTCTCTGCTTCTTTTTCCCTGCCCCCATTCTGCACACTGAAAGTCTCTTTCTTGTTTCCATTCCTCTGGTTCTATTTTCCTTGCTTGTTTCTGTTCTTCATTAGTCTCTTGTATTAGGGGAAATCATATGGTATTTGTCTTTTACTGCCTGGCTTATTTCACTAAGTATGATACCCTCCAGTTCCATCCATGTTGTTGCTAAAGGTAAGAGTCCCCTCTTTCTTTAGGCTGCATAGTATTCCATTGTGTAAATGCATCAAAGTTTTTTGACCCATTCATCCAGTGATAGTCACTTAGGCTATTCCCAGCACTTGGCTATTGTAAAAGGCACTTCTATTTACATAGGAATGCATAGGTTCTTCTGAATTGGTGTTTCAAGATTCTCTGGTATAATCCAAGCAGTGGAATCCCTGGATCAAAAGGCAGTTCCATTTTTAGTTTTTTCAGAAAATTTTATACTATTTTCCACAGTGGCTAAACTAATTTGCATTCCTACCAACAATGCATGAGGATTCCCTTTTCTCAACATCCTCACCAGCACTTGTTTGTTGATTTGTTAATGATGGTCATTCTGACAGGTGCAGTAACTCATTATGGTTTTAATTTGTATCTCTCTAATGGCTAATGATGTTGAGCATTCTTTCCTATGCCTATAGACCCTTTATATGTCCTCCTCAAACAGATATCTATCTGTTCAGGTCCTTTGCCCAATTTTTAATTGGACTGCCTGTCTCCCTGGTGTTGAGTCATATAAGCTCTTTATATATTTTTGGTATCAAATCATTGCCTGAGGTATCATTGGCAAATATGTTTTCCCATATAGATGGTTCCCTTTTTATCTTCTCAATCTTTTCTTTAGCTGAACAGAAGCTTTTTAATTTGATGTAGTCCCATTTGTTTTTTTGTTCCTTTATTTCCCTTGCCTTGGGAGATATTTCAGTGAAAATTTTGCTGCGTGGGATATCTGCAATATTTTTGCCTATGTTTTCCTCTAGGGCTTTTATGGTGGCTCTGCTTATTTCAGTCTTTTATTCATTTTGAGTTTACTCTGGTATATGGTGTAAGTTTGTGGTCTAGTTTCTTTTTTTTTTTTCTTTTTTGCATCTGCCTATCCAGTTCTCCCAACATTACTTGTTGAAGAGGCTATCTTCACTCCATTTTATGTTGCTTCCTCCTTTGTCAAATATTAGCTGCCCATAGAGTCCTGGGTTTATTTCTGGGCTCTTAATTCCATTCATTGATCTGTTTGTCTGTTCTTGTGCCAGTGCCAGACTGTTTTGGTTACTGTGGCTTTGTAATATAGCTTGATATCTGGTATTGTGATTCCTCCTACTTCATTCTTCTTTCTTAGGATTGCTGCAGCTATTCAGGGTCATTTTTTACTCCAATAAGTGAATTTTTAAAAGATTTTATTTCTTATTTTCAGAGAAAGGGGAAGAGAGAGAGGCAGAGAGGGAGAGAAACATCAATGTATGGTTGTCTTTCACCTGCCTCCAGCTAAGTGATTATGTGCCCTGGTTGGGAATCGAACCATCAACCTTTGGGTTCACAGGCCAGCACCTTTCCACTGAGCCCCAACCAGGTCCTCATATGAATTTTTTTAATGTTTGTTCTAATTCTGTGAAATATGACGTTGGTATTTTAATAGGGATTGCATTGAATCTGTAGATGGCTTTGGGTAGTATGGACATTTTAATGATGTTAATTCTTCCCAACCATGAACATGGTATATGCTTTCATTTATTTGTATATTCCTTAATTTCTTTCTTCAGTGTTCCATAGTTTTCTGAGTACAAGTCCTTTACTTCCTTGGTTTATTCCTAAGTACTTTCTTTTCCTTGTTGTTATGGTAAATGGGATATGTTTTCCAGCTTCTATCTCTGATGTTTCATTGTTGGTATATAAAAATGCCTTCAATTTCTGAATATTGACTTTGTACTCAGCTATTTTTCCAAGTTCAGTTATTAGGTGGAGTAGTTTTTTAGTGGAATCTATAGGGTTTTCTGGGTACACTATCATGTCATTTGCAAATAATGACAGTTTTACTTCCTCCTTTCAATTTGAATACCTTTGATTCCTTTTTCTTCTCTGATTGTTGTGGCTAGAGCTTCCAAGACTATGTTGAATAGAAGTGGAGAGAGTGGACACCCTTGCCTTGTTCCTAACCTTAAGGCTTTCAGTTTTTGCCCATTGAATATGGGTTAGCTTCAGGTTTCTTGTATATGGCCCTTATTATGTTGAGATATGTTCCCTCTATTCCCATCTTGCTGAGGGTTTTAATCATAAAAGAGTGCTGTACTTATCAAATGCTTTTTTCACCATCTATTGATATGACCATATGGTTTTTGACTTTCATTTTGTTTATGTGGTGTAATACATTTATTGATTTGCGAATATTGAACTATCCTTGCATCCCTGGAATGATTCCCATTTGGTCATGGCGTATAATTTTTTTAATATATTGCTGGATCCGGTTTGCCAATATTTTGTTGAGAATCTTAGCATCTATGTTCATCAAAAATATTGGCCTGTAGGTTTCTTTCTTTGTTGGGTCTTGACCTGGTTTTGGGATTAGAATAATACTGGCCTCATAAAAAGTTTGGGAGTCTTCCCTCTTCCTGGATTTTTTGGAATAGTTTGAGGAGGATGGGAGTTAGTTCATCCCTAAATGTTTGGTAAAATTCACCTGTGTAGCCATCTGGGCCAGGGCTCTTCTGTGCTGGGAGGTTTTGGATTACTTCTTTAATTTCACTAGTTGTTATTGGTCTATTCAGGCTTTCTGCTTCTTCTAGTTTGAGTTTTGGTATGTTATACATTTCCAGAAATGTGTCCATTTCACTCAGGTTGTCAAATTTCTTGTCACATAGTTGTACGTAGTAATTTCTTACAATCCTTTGAATTTCTGACTGACTTCTCTGTTGTTTCTGATTTTGTTTTTCTCCTGATGAGTTTTATTAATGATTTGTCAATTTTGTTTATCTTTTCAGAGAACCAGCTCCTGGATTTGTTGATCCTTCGAGTTATGCTTTTAGTCTGTATGTTGTTTAATTCTGCTCTGATCTTGATAATTTCCTTCCTTCTGCTTGCTCTGGGCTTTGATTGTTGTTGCTTTTCTAGTTATTGAAGCTTTATGCTTAGGGTGTTTATATGAGTTTCTTCTAGCTTTTTAAGATAGGCCTGTATTGCTATGAATTTCCCCTGAGGACTGCCTTTCACTATGTTCCACAGGATTTGGGGTGTTGAGAATCATTTTCATTTGTTTCCAGATACTTTTTTATTTCTTCTTTGATCTCGCTATTATTCCTTTCTTAATAGCATGTTATTCAGTCTCCATGGATTGTATTGTTTTTGGATTTTTTCCTTGAAATTGGCCTTTAGTTTCAACCCATTATGATCTGAGAAGGTGCTTGGTATGATATCAATTTTCTTGAATTTGTGGGGGCTTGTTTTGTGTCCTATCATGTGGTCTATATTTTAGAATGTTCCATGTGCATTAGAGAAGAATGTGTATTTCGCTTCTTTGGGGTGAAAAGTTCTTTATATGTCAGTTAAGTCCATTTCATCTAGAATGTTGTTCAGTGCTACAATATCCTTGGTGTTTTGTTGCTTGGAACAATCTGTTCATTGTTGATAATGGGGTATTGAAATCCCCTATTATTAGTGTGTTGCTGTCTATATCCTTCTTGAAGTCCTCCAAGATTTTCCTGATATATTTGGGTGCTCCTAGGTTGAGTGCATATATATTTATAAGCACCAATAAGTTTTATTGATGCATTGTTCCCTTAAGTATTATTAAATGTCCTTCTTTGTCTTCTTTTATGTCTTTCATTGTGAAATCGGTTTTGTCTGATATAGGTATTGCTACTGGAGCAATTTTTTTTCATGTCCATTTGCTTGAAATACATTGTTCCATCCCTTCACTTACAATCTGTGTTGATCTTTTGTTCTGAGGTGGGTCTCATGTAGACAGCACGTATGCGGGTCATGTCTTCTTATCCTTTCAACTACCCTATGTCTTTTTATTGGTGCATTTAATCCATTTACATTGAAGGTTATTATTTTTTTTTTAAGTTTTTTAAAAGATTTTATTTCATTATTTTTAGAAAGGGGAAGGGAGAGAGGCAGAGAGGGAGAGAGATATCAATGTATGGTTGCTTTTCACCTGCCTCCAGCCACAGACCTGACTGGAAACCTGGTTTGCAACCTTGTGATGTGCCCTGGCTGGGGAATCGAACCTGCGACCTTTGGGTTCGCAGGCCGGTGCCTTATCCACTGTGCTACCAGCCAGGGCTTGAAGGTTATTATTGAGAGGTACTTTTTCACTGACATTTTTACCCCTTTGTTCCTGTATTCCTCTTTGTCTCTCTGTTTCTTCATCTTTTTAAAGCAGGCCTTTTAATATCTCTTGCAATGATGGTTTGGTGGAGGTGTATTCTTTTAGTCTTCTTTTGTTTGAGAAACTCCTTATATCACCTTCCATTTTGAATGAGAGCCTTGCTGGGTAGAGTATTCTTGGTTGCAGGCCATTGATTTTCATTACTTAGAGTATTTTTTGCCATTCCTTTCTGGCTTGTATTGTTTCTGTTGAGAAATCATTTGATAACTTTATCAGAGCTCTCTTATATGTTATTAGCTGTTTCTATCTTGATGCTTAAAAGCATCTCTTTTTGTCTTTGAAGTTTGCCAGTTTAATTATGATGTGTCTTGGAGCAGGCCTGTTTGGGTTCATCTTCATTGGGAACCTATGTGCTTCCTGAACTTGAGTGACCCTTTCACTCATCATTTTAGGGAAGTTTTCTGTCATTACTTTTCAAACAGATTTTCTATCCCTTGCTTCTCTTCTCCTTCTGTCATGGATATTGTTGCATGTTTTGTTTTCCTATCTCTCTCTTAAATCTTCTTCATTCTTTTTCAGTCTTTTTTCATTTTGTTGCAATGTCTGGTTATTTTTTTTCCATTGCCCTCCAGTTTGTTGATCTGGCCCTCTGCTTCATCCAACCTGCTTTGAATTCCTTCGATTGTGTTCTTCAGTTCTGAGATTGTGTTCATTTCCTCCTTGTTCTTACTGATGGTTTCTATGTCTTTTTTAATGCTGGTGTAATTTTCAGCAAGTTCCTTGTAGTTGCCCTGGCGTTCTTTGTAGTTTTCTTTGAGTTTTATTAGTCCATGGAGCTTTCTTATAACGATTTCTTTGAATTCCATGTTTGACAGCTTGCTTGTTTCTTTTTCAATTCTCAGTCTGTCTGGGATTCCTCCTTACCTTTTGGTGATGGACTGATTCATTTTTCCCCATTTTGGGTATCTGTTATTACTTGTATTTGTCTTTGATTAATCTGCTTTGCTTTCCTGCCTTTGTGAAGTGCCCTTCTGTGTGAGAAGATTTGTGGGGTTCAGTGTTGCAGTCTCCTAGATTTCCTCAACTTGTTGCTCTTGGAGTGCCCTTTATGTCATTAACTTGGGCTGTCTGGCTGTATTTTGGACTTGTTGTATGTGTTGTTCCTTTCCCTCCAGTTGGCTGATTGAGAGACACTCCTTCTTCCACATCTCATACACTGTTTTTGAGCTGCTCCTAAAACAGAACCACCAGTCCAGGCAAAATAACTGCACCTCCAAAGATATTTTTCTCCTTTAATCCCCCTTCGACTACCTACGAACATAGCTAAATACCCATACCCTTCAAGGTAGGCCCCACCATTAATCACACCCTTGGCTGCAACTGAACCAGTCTTAATAGGGATGTAGATATGATAAGACTATTTTAAGAGGGGGAAGATGATTAAGTTGACTAAAGTATAGATAATTTTGAAGGGTGCAAAGGAGTAGTGGGGATGCAAGAGAGAAAGCCAACTCTATCTCTTATATAGAAATGGGGAGGGGGAAATCAGAATGCTTCAAGTGGGAGTGAACAGTATTAAGCCTATATATATAGTTGCCACATCTACCTCCCTGTCCACCCTCAGTGAGCACTGATTGGTCCAGGTGGAGCTAGACCGCATGTGTTTCTAGCAGAAAAAAAGAATGTATAGTCCCTAGTAGCACACCCACAGAAAAAAAAGTTTTAAGAGGCTGGGGAGGAAAGGAATGCTTAGATTGAGGACTGGGAATGAGTTGTAGCAGGAGAATGAGTAGACTTTATAACAAGAGTAGGAGGAGGATCTTAGGTTGGTAAGTGAATTTAGAGAAGGGAGGAGTTAAAATATGGGAATTGGGATATAAACTATGATATAAACAGTATTTACTTAAAATGCACTAATTGTGAAGGTTGTAAGCAACTTTTAAAAAGGATATGTTAGGGATTAATAGTTCATGTAGCTCTCTGTGTAACTGAGGTGCTTGAGATTAGCAGACGTCCATTTCCTGAGTCTGTCTCTTTTTCTTGATCACATCTCTGCAGGCTATAGTCAGGCTGCAGGGCCTTGGAATGGCAGGGCTTATGGCTATTACAGTCAGGGCTGGTTCTGAGTGCCACACCCCTGATAGGCTGAGCCTCCAGTGGCCTAGCTGAGTTTCCCCACTGCAGACATATTGGGGCCCTCCCTTCTCTCACTGGTTCTGTGTGAATAACTTCAGCATGCTTTTGTAGTGTCAATGACTACTCCTCTCCCCTCCAGCTCTTCAAGGAGATTTCCACCTGAGTCAGGCACCTGGCTCTGAGAGGGGTGGCCTGCAGCTTTGCAGCTTCATTTGCCAGCAATGGCTAGCCTTCCCTCCCCAGGTCTTTGAGGAGGTTTTTGCAGCCCATGCTGTGACCTGCACCTGGCTCCATGGGGGTTGGTGGCAGGGGGCTGCAGAGTTGTTTTTGGCTAGCCCTCCCTGTCCAGCTCTTTGAGAAGGTTTTTGCCACCTTCAATGGGCCCCTGGTTCTGTGGGGAGCCCTACAGGGACAGTGCAATGGCTATGGCTAGCCCTTCCCTTCCAGCTCTTAGAGGAGGGCGCTGCAATGGGGGCGCTGGTTGCACCAGTGGCAAGTTCCCTGGTGGCAGTTTGGAGCTGCACAGTTTCTATGGGAGCCTGTGCAGGGTTAGGCCTCCCTTCTTGGTGGAGCTCTGAGCTGCCCTCTCCCAAGGTGGCCCAGCAGCACAGTTTTCAGCCCTCAAGCTACCCCAGCAGGTGCACTCCCCACTCCCCAACTCCCCACAGGTCTCTCCTTCTCTGCCTCTCACCAAGGGAGGTGATTCCTCTCTCTCAGCCTCTGGAGTGCAGCTCTCACACAGTCCTTCCCCTGCAGGGGTTCAATTCCTCAATCTCCCCAAGTTTGCGCTCACTGTTCACACTTCACCGCTCAGATTTCTATTCACCAGGGAGCCTGAAGCTGTATTCAGTCAGAGCCACCCCTCTGGGCAGAGCTGCTACTGCCCAGAGCTGACCTTGGCCTGCCAGCCAGCTGGTTCAGAACTGTCTCATCTGCTCTCCCCTGGGCTGTGCACCCCTGAACCAAATGCTTCCTGCTCCAATTTGCAGGGCCTTGCAGATGTCTCATGCTCCTTACCCTATCCTCCAACTGATCTGGCACTTGAGAATGCCCTCAGCACTGCCCTCTACTGTCACTGTCTTACCATACTCTGATCCTTATTTTTCATATCAGGCAGAAAATACCTTAGTAAGAGTTTATCCCTGCAAGACTGGCAGAAGTCTTTCTTGCTCTGGAAATGGAGTTCTAAATTCAAGGATTTATTCTCTTGGCTTCAAATGGAATCTTTTTTTTTTTTTTTTAAGGTTTTATTTATTATTTCCAGAGAGGGGAAAGGAGAGAGGCAGAGAAGGAGAGAAACATCAATGTATGGTTGCCTTTCACCTGCCTCCAGCTAAGGACCTAGCTGGAGACCTGGCTTGCAACCTGGTTACGTGACCTGGCTGGTGAATCAAACCAGTGACCTTTGGGTTTGCAGGCTCATACCTATCCACTGAGCCACCAGCCAGAGCTTCAAAAGGAATCTTACAGGTGACATGTGGTGGTCCCATAGTGCTCTATTCAGGCTATACAGGCTTGTTTGCTCACCATGCAACCCTAGAATAAGTCAACTGTTGAACTGACCTCATCCCCAAGTGTATCCTTATGGTAGAGAGACAGACCTTCCTGTGGATTACTTCTGATTACAAAAAGTATTATAAAGATCAAGACCTGCAAAAATACAGGGAAAAATGTACAAAACACAATGACCTAAAATGCCAGAGCTATCTCAATGCTAAAGATTATAAAGAATGAAAAATAAGGATACTGGATTGGATTATAGGTTGAACAAAATACTGCATTGAAGGGTAATATTGGGATAACTGATTAACTATGAATAAAGATAAAACTTTGATATTATATAACATCATTATATCAATTTCCTGAATTTAATATTTGTTCTCTGGTTACATAAGAGAGGGTTCTTGTTCTTCAGAGACCTGCTAAAAAGTCAAGAAGTAAAAGGTCATTATAACTTGAAGCTTACCCTCAAATGGTTCGCATACAATACACAAAAGTGAAATAGCAAAATATTAGTAGTTGGTGAAGAGTACAGGAGAGTTTGTTGATACTATTCTTGCAAATTTTCTGCAGTTTTGAAGTTTTTCTAAATAAAAGTAAAAATATAGATATATAATTACACACTTTAAACCTATATAATTTTATTCACCAATATCACATCATAAATTTAATTTTAAAATATATTTATAAAAATAAGAGTAAAAATGTTGATAATTAATAAGCTAGAACAATTTTATATGTGATTGATTGGCCACATTACATATCTATAACAAATCCTGTATATTTTTATGTAGACACCATGTAGCAATCACAAAAATGGGCCACATTTTGAGGCATATAGAAAACCAACATGAATTCCAGAAATTAGAAAGTTAACACTTTCATTACTAAACAAGAATAAAACCAAATAAATGACTATTCTATTCAAGAAGTTTAAAAAGACCAATGAAACATCTAAATAGCCCTGGCTAGTAACTCAGTGGATGGACACCAGCCTGTGAACCCAAAGGTAGCTGATTTGATTCCCAGCCAGGGCACATAACCAGATTGCAAGCCAGGTCTCTAGCCAGGTCTTTAGCTGGAGGCAGGTGAAAGGCAACCATACAGTAATGTTTCTCTTCCTTTCTCCCTTCTCCTCTCTCTGCAAATAATAAATAAAATCTTTTTAAAAGAATAGACTGTTTAATGTACTCACATTTATCATTAGTTTGAATGTAAAACTACGTTTTCTCACCCCTGTCATTGGCTCCCCCACCCCACAAAAAAGGAACATCTTCAGTTTTAACAATTTTTTCATTTTCTTTTTTTTCCTTCAAAATTTGTGTGGTGCAGTGAATGCATTCCTTGTGAAGAAATCATAGTATTAAATTTTTATATAAAATGGGAAGAATGGAGTAAAGTCAATAATCTTTTTTTTTTTCCATCTTAAAAAGGTATATAGGAGAACCAAGATGGTGGAGGAGTAAGTGGAGCTACACCAATCTCCTCCCAGGACCAATCTAGAATTATAAATTAATTAGGGAGAAATCATCTAGAATAATCAATAGAATACCAGCTAAAGAGATACCTCATAACTATGGACAAAACCGAAGAGGCTGCTTCATCACAATGTGACTGGTAGGAAGTGTGGAGACACAAGTGGGCTGGCTGAGCTCCCACGAGTGGCAGTTTGAAGGGACTGGAGCTGAGGGTTTCACCTGAGAAGGATGGGTTCTAAATCCCCAGTTGGGGTACCCAGCCTACAGCAACACAGATGAGAGTAAAATAGCATCCAGCTGAGATGGCTAGAGACAGAGAATTACTAAAGTGATTATACATTGGCATCCACTTACCCCGGGCTCTAGGAGAGGGAGGGAAGAGTGGACTAGAGATGCTTAAGGAGAGTTTTCAGCATTGGCTTTGAGGAGAGAAATGAGGGAGCAGTCAATGAAGTCCCAGCACTGACTCCTCCCTCACACCGCAGGCAGACTACACTACTCCTAGCAGCATCAGCCTGAGGAGACATCATAGCCCTGCCAGTAGGAATCAATCTCCCCTTCCCTGCTATAGCTGTGCCTGTGCCTTGTGGCTGATCACAGATTGAGTGGATTAAAAACTGAATGAAACAAACAATAGATCTCTGATAGGCTCCAACAGGCTGACTAGGCTCAGACTGGGATATGATCTGATGATACCAGAGGTTGATCCAAGAAGTAAAGAAGTGCACCTTTATATGATGGAAGGTCACACCATAAAGACAGGAACTCAAAACAGCCCAATATAAAAAGCAAAAACAAACAAGAGAAATAACCTAAAATATGGAGAGGAAAAAACAACCGCCCCATAAAAAGGAAAGGGGGAATCCTCAGAAAGACTGCTAAATGAAATACAGGCAAGTAACTATCAGAGATGGAATTCAAACTAATGATAATAGAGAAGTTTAATGAGCTCAGTGATCTCAAAGAAAACTACAATTAACTCCAGGGGAAGTACAAAGAATTCCAGGGAAGCTATAAGGAACTTACTGAGAACCACACCAGAATTAAAAAGGACATAGAGAAAAAGATGATGACAGAGTAGAGAGCAGTGCTGATGGCATTCTCAAGTGCCAGAGCAACTGGAGGATAGGGTAGGGAGCATGAGACATCTGCAGGTCCCTAAGAGTTAGAGCGGTAAGCACCTGGACTCAGAGGTGCACAGCCCAGGCACTGCAGAGACCTACAGGAGAGCAGGTGAGACAGTTCTAAACTGACCAGCAGGCCAAGGTCGGCTCTGGGAAGTGGCAACTCTGACCTGAGGGGCATCTCTAACTGAAGACAGCTCCAGGCTCCCTGGTGACTAGAAATCTGAGCAGTGAACTGTGGACAGTGAGTGCAAAACTCCAGAGGGAAGAAGAATTGAACTCCTGCAGGGGAGGAACTGTGTGAGAGCCTCTCTCCTGAGACTGAGAGAGAGGAAGATCCTCCCTGGGCCAGAGGCAGAGGAGAACAGGACCACGGGGAGCAGGAGTGGGGGAGTGGGGAAGTGTTTGGGTTGGAGCTACAAGAAGGCCAAAAACTGTGCAGCTGCGCCACCAAGGAGAGAGCGGCTCAGAGCCCCGGTGAGGGGTGGGCCCAGCCGAACGCAACCACACTGGTGCACAGGCTCCCACAAAATCTTGAAACTGCGTGCCAGGAACTTGCAGCTGGTGCAACTGGCATGCGCATTGCAGACAACAAAAGCCTCCTCGAGGAGCTGGAGGGGGGGGAGTAGTGTTAGTTGGCAGACTGCCCTGAGGACCCTCTAGGGAGCCAGGCACACATCACAGAGGCTGTGGTGAAAAACTTCTCAAAGAGCTAGACTGCTTGTAGGATTAGCAAGTGCTGTTAGCAGACAGGGACTACTTCTCTGGAAGCTGTGTAGGTAGGGCCAGCCATCACAGGAGCCAGCGAGGTTGCAGGCCACCCTGTATTGGAGCCAGGTGCCCATCCCAGGCAAGAACCTCCTCCAAGGGCAGGAGGGGGAGAAACAGCCATAGACACCACAGAAGCACCCTGCAAATCTTCACACAAAACCAGTGAGAGAAGGGAGGGCCCCAAAACACCAGCAGCACAGTAACCCAGCTAGGCTACTGGAGGCCCAGCCTACCTGGGGGCTGACACTCAGAATCAGCTCTGACTGTGACAGCCTTAGGCCCTGCCACTCCAAGACCACACAAGTAGACTGTAGACTGCAGCGACCTGACCAAGAAAAAGAGGAAGACTCAGGAAATGGACTGCTGCTAATTTCAAGTACCTGAGTTACACTGACAGTTACATGAACTATTAATCCCTAAAATATCCTTTTCAAAAGTTACTTCCAACCCTCACAATTCGTGCATATCAAGTAAATACTATTTATAACATAGTATATCCCAACTCACATATTTTTACTCCTTCCCTATCTCAAGCCCCCTAAATACCCAAGAACCTCCTCCTACTCTTATTTAAAAGTCTACTCACTCTCCTGCTACAACTCATTCCCAGTCCTCAATCAAAGTATTCTTCACCACCAGCCACCTAATTCCTTTCTTTCTTTTTCTTTTTCCTTCTTTTCTTTCTTTCTGTCTTTTTTTTTTTTTTTTGGTGGATGCACTACTAGGGAGTATATATGTATATGTATGTATGTATGTGTATATATATATATATATATATATATATATATATAATTTTTTAATACAGTCCACCATTTATTTATTCAACAAGACTCTATATAGATTCTGATTAAAGAAAACACATTAAGTAAGATCTTATCTTGTCTCAGGAAATCTAGGTCCAGTAGAATAGAAAATTATTCAGTGTTTTTCTCTTTTGGAGTACATATGTTTTTTTCTGCTGAAAGCTCACAGGTCCTGGCTCTACCCAGACCAATCATGACTAATTAAGGGTGAACAGGGAGGTAGATGTGGCTACAATATATATAGGCTTATACTGTTCATTTGCACTTGAGGCTTTATGATTCTACCCCCCCCCTCATTTCTATAGAATAGATAAGTTGGTTTTCTCTCTCATATCCCTGCTATCTTTGCTACTGCTTAGCACTGTTCACCATGTTCTATTCTTTAGTCAACCTAATCATTTTTTCCCCTTGTACAACAATCTTAACATGGCTACATCCCTATTAAGACTGGCTCAGTTGCAGCTCAGGGTGTGATTAAAAGCAAGGGTTACCTTGGAGGGTATGGGTATATACTTACACTCATAAGCAGTCAAAAGGGGTATGAAAGGAGAAAGATATCTCTGAAGGTGTGGCTACATTGCCTGGACTGCTGGTTCTGTTTTAGGAGCAGCTCAGAACTGGTGTATGAGAAAGGATAGAGGAATGTCTTGCAATTAGCCAACTGGAAGGAAAGGAGCAACATACACAACCAATCCAAAATATAACCAGACAGCCCAAGTTAATGACATAAAGGCCACCCCATGAGCAACAAGTGGAGGAAATCTAGGAGACTGCAACACTGAACTCCACAAATCTCCTAACACAGAAGGGTGCTCAACAAAGGCAGAGAAGCAAAGCAGATTAATCCAAGAAAAATAAAAAACAAGCAACAACAGACACCCAAAATGGGGGGAAAAAGAATCAGTCCATGACCAAAAAGAAAGGAGGAATCCCCAGAATGATCACTAAATGAAACAGAGGCAAAGAAACTATCAGATATGGAATTTAAAAGAATGATGACAGAGAAGCTCAATGAGCTCAGCCAGCTCAAAGAAAACTATAAACAACTCCAGGGTAACTACAAAGAACTCCAGGAAAGTTACAAGGAACTTACTGAGCGTTACACCAGCATCAAAAAGGACTTAGAAACTATCAGGAAGATCCAGGAGGAAATGAATAATACAATTTCTGAATTGAAGGATGGAGTAGAAGGAATCAACACTAGGCTAGAGGAAGCAGAGGATGGGACCAGCGAGTTGGAGGACAATGTAGAAGAATATTCCAAGAGAGTACAAGAAAATGAAAAATGGCTGAACAAGAATGAAGAGGTTTTAAGAGGGCTTCAGGACAACATGAAATGTAATGACATCCATATCATAGGGATACGAGAAGGAGGAAACAAGGAATGGAAAGTCTGTTCAAAAAAGTAATGATAGAAAAGTTTCCTAACATGATGAGTGAAAACATTACTCAATTTCAGGAAGCACAGAGGGTCCCATCGAAGATCAGCCCACACAGACCAACTCCAAGACACATTTAATTAAAATGGCAAGTTTCAAAGACAGAGAATACTAAAAGCATAAAGAGAGAAAAAGCAAACAATATACAGGGGACTCTGATGAGACCATCAAATGATTATCGAACAGAAACAATACAAGCCAGAAGGGAATGGCAAAAAATATTCCAAGTAATGGGAAACAAAGCTCTGCAATCAAGAATACTCTACCCAGCAAGACTCTCATTCAAAATGGAAGGAGAAATAAGGCATTTCCCTAACAAAAGAAGACAAAGAGAATACATCTCTACCAAACCAGCACTGCAAGAAATGCTAAAGAATCTGCTTTAAAAGAAGAAGAAGAAGAAGAAGAAGAAGAAGAAGAAGAAGAAGAAGAAGAAGAAGAAACAGAGAGCCAAAGAGGAACTGAGGTACAAAGTGGGAAAATGGCAATAAAAAGGTAGCAATAAATAATGTTAAATGTAAAAAAAAATTAAATGTGCCAATCAAAAGAGAAACTAGAAACCAATCTCAAGGGAAAAAACCAAACACAGAGCAGTGCTGATGGCATTCTCAAGTACCAAAGCAGCTAGAGGACAAGATAGGGAGCGTGAGACATCTTCAGGACCCTAGGAATTGGACACAGGGGAGCACAGCCCAGAGGCAGAGGAGGCCAGCAGGACAGTAGGTGAGGCGTTCCCAACCACCCGGCCGGAGGGCCAAGGTCGGCTCTGGGCAGTGGCGGCTCTGCCCAGAGGGGGCGCGTTTGACTGAGGCAGCTGCGGGCTCCCTGACGACTGGAAGTCTCAACAGTGAAGTGCGGGCAGCGAGGGCAAACACCATAGGGAACGCAGTATTGAACTCTTGCAGGGGAGGGACTGTGTGAGGGACTCACTCTGGCAACAGGGAGAGGAGGCTCTGCATGGGGCTAGAGGCTTAGGAGAAGAGTCCTGCTTGAAGCCAGAGCAGGGGAGCGGGAAGTGCACCGGCCAAGGCAGCCAGAGGGCCTAAAACGGTGCTGCTGGGCCACCAGGGAAACAGCAGCTAGAAGCTGCTGCGAGGGGGAAAGCCCAGCCCTGTGCAACCACACAGGCCCCACGGCTCCGCGGAAACTCCAAATGGCGAGCCGAGAGCCGGGAACAAGTAGCGGGGTCAACTGACCCGCCATTGCTGGAGACAAAGGCCGCACCGCCCACGCCTGGGAGGGGCTCATCACAGAGGCCTCCTAAAGGACTCCGAGGAGAGCTGGTTGGCTTGGAGGAGTGGTGCCCACCCCAGAAGTGCGGGACAGTGTTGACAGGCAGGGGCGGCCTCCTCCCAGAACTGCGGGGTCGGGGCCAGTCATCACAGGGACCTGCGAAGTTGCAGGCTGCCCTGCAGGGATGCTGGGTGCTCGTCCCTGACAGGAACCTCTGCCAAAAGTGGGAGGGGGCACCCTGCGGGCTCCAGAACACCTGCAGGCCTAAAACCCAGCCAGGCTGCAGAAGGCCCAGCCTACCTGGGGGCAGAAACTCAGAATCACCCCTACTGTGACAATCAGATGCCCTGCCATGCACCAAGACCAGCTAGAATATAGACTATAGACTGTAAAGTCCTGACCAAGAAAAAGAGGCAGCCTCAGGAAAGGGATTGATGCCAATCTCAAGCACCTGAGTTATACCGAGAGCAATATGAACTATTAATCCCCAACATATCCTTTGCAAAAGGTACTTCTCACATATTCTTAATCCCCCCCATACCTCAATCAAGCTAAATACCCAAGACCCTCCCCCTACTCTCGAATTAAAGTCTACTCACTCTGTGGCTATAACGCATTCCCAGTCCTCAATCTAAGTATTCCTCCCTTCTCCAAGGAGGAATACTTTCTAAACCCTTTCTTTATTCTTTTCTTCCTTCCTCTTTTTTTTTTTTTTTTTTCTTTTTTCTTTTCCTTTTCTTCCTGATAAAGCCCACAGGTTCTGGCTCCACCTGGACCAATCAAAAATCATAAAGGGGGAACACACAGCTAAAACCTGTCTTTATTAATATTGATTTCTCTTTGTCTTGTGACTTTCTCCTCCCCTCCATTTTTTTTTTTCTTTCTTTCTTTTTTTCTCCTTTATTTTCTCCCTGATAAAACCCACTGGTCCTGGCTCGACCTGGACCAAACAGAGACCATAAAGGGTGAACAGACACCTAAACCTTTTCTTTATTAATATTGATTACTTTTTCTCTTGTGACTTTCTCCCTTTTTTTCTTTCGTTTTTTTTTTTTTTTCCTCTGCTAAAAGCACTCAGGTCCAGGCTCCATCTGGGCCAGTCAGGGATTATGAAGGGTGAACAGCCATCTAAACCCTTTCTTCTTATTATTATTATCGTTTTTATTTCTTTTTTTCTTTTGCATTTTTTTTGCTTGTTTGGTTTCGTTTGGTTTGGTTTTTTGTTTTTGGGTTTTTTTGTTTGTTTGTTTGTTTGCTTGCTTTTGTTTTTCTTCTTGTTTTTTGTATTTTGTTTTTGTTTCTGCTAAAAGCCCACAGGCCCAGAATACAACCAGACAGCCCAAATAAAGGACACACAAGAACAGCAAGTGGAGAAAATCTGGGAGATTGCAACACTGAACTCAACAAATCTCCTATCACAGAAGGGTGCTCAAATAAGGCAAGGAAGCAAAGCAGGTTAACCCAAGGAAAGAACAAAAATAAATAAATAAATAAAGAGCAAGCAAGAACAGACACCCAAAATGGGGAAAAAAAGAAGCAGTCCATCACCAAAAGGAAAGCAAGAATCCCCAGAAAGACCACAAAATGAAACAGAGGCACCTGGAATATCAGGTAAGCAATTCAAAAGAATGATAATAGAGAAGTTCAATGAGCTCAGCCACATCAAAAAAAACTGTAAACAACTCCAGGAGAACTACAAAGAACTTCAGGGAAATTACAAAGAGCTCTAGGGAAATTACAAAGAACTCCAAGGGAATTACAAAGAACTCCAGGGAAGTTACAAGGAACTTACTGAGAACTACAACAGCATGAAACAGGACATGGAAACTATCAATAAGTGCCAGGAAGAAATGAAGAATACAATTTCTGAATTGAAGAATACAGTAGAAGGAATCAACAGTAGGCTAGAGGAAGCAGAGGACCGGATCAGTGAGTTGGAGGATAATGTAAACAAATACTCCAAGACAGTACAAGAGGTTTAAAAAGGGCTGAATAAGACTGAAGAGGGGTTAAGAGAGCTGCAGGACAACATGAAACGTAACAACATCCGTATCATAGGGATACCGGAAGGAGAAGAGAAACAAGGAATGGAAAACCTGTTCAAAAAAGTCATGATAGAAAATTTCCCTAACATGAGGAGTGAAAACATTAATCCAGTTCAGGAAGCACAGAGGGTCCCAATGAGGATCAACCCAAACAGACCAACACTAAGGCACATTATTATTAAAATGGCTAATTTCAAAGACAACGAGAGAATCCTAAAAGCATCAAGAGAGAAAAGACAAATAAAATACAAAGGGGCTACAATAAGGCTATCAAATGATTATTCAACAGAAACAATTCAAGCCAGAAGGGAATGGCAAAAAGTATTCAAGTCATGGTAAACAAAGGCATGCAACCAAGAATACTCTACCCAGCAAGGCTCTCATTCAAAATAGAAGGAGAAATAAGGAGCTTCCCAGACAAAAAAAGACTGAAAGAATACATCTCTACCAAACCAGCATTGCAAGAAATGCTAAAGGGTCTGCTATAAAAATAAGGAAACAAATGAAATGAAGAAACAGAGAAAGCCAAAGAGGAATGCAGACACAAATGGAAAACATGGCAATGAATAAGTATCAATCAATAATAACCTTAAATGTAAATGGATTAAATGCACCAATCAAAAGACATAGGGTAGCCGAATGGATAAGACCACATGACCCACATATATGCTGTCTTCAAGAGACCCACCTCAGAACAAAAGATCAACACAGATTGAGAGTGAAGGGATGGAAAAATCTATATCAAGCAAATGGAAATGAAAAAATAGCTGGAGTAGCAATACTGATTTCAGATAAAATAGATTTTATAATGAAGGACATAAAAACGGACAAAGATGGACATTTCATAATACTTAAGGGAACAATCCATCAAGAAGAAATAACTCTGATAAACATATACGCACCCAACATAGGAGCTTCAAAATATATAAGGAAAATCTTGGAAGACTTTAAGAAAGACATAGACAGCAACACACTAATAGTAGGGGATTTTAATAACCCACTATCATAATGGACAGATCTTCCAAACAAAAAATCCCCAGAGATGTTGTGGCATTGAACAACACTCTAGAGGAAATGGACCTAACTGATGTATACAGAGTCTTTTACCCCAAAGAAGCAAAATACACATTCTTTTCAAATGCCCATGGATCATTCTCCAAGAGAGACCACATGGTATGTCACAAGACAAGCCTCCACAAATACAGGAAAGTTGAAATCATACAAAGTATCTTCTCAGATCACAATGGCTTGAAACTAGAAACCAATCTCAAGGGAAAAAAATAAAAATTCTCTAACTCATGGAGACTGAATCACATGCTTTTAAGCAATGAAGGGGTCAACAATGAGACCGAGATGAAATCAAAAAGTTCCTGGAAACAAATGACAATGAACACACAACAGGCCCAAACCTATGGGATACAGCAAAGGCAGTTATAAAGGGGAAATTTATAGCAATACAGGCCTTCCAAAAAAGGTTACAAGAAGTTGATAAAAACGACCTAACCACAAAGCTGCAAGAACTAGAGGAGCAACAACAAACAAAGCCAAGAGCAAGTAGAAGGAAGGAAATCATCAAGATCAGAGCAGAACTAAATAACTCAGAGATTCAAACTACAATTCGAAGAATTGACAGGTCCAGAAGCTGGTTCTTTGAAAAAATAAACAAAATTGACAAGTCCTTATCCAGACTCATGAAGAAAAAGAGAGAGAGGACCCAAATAAAAAGTATCAGAACTGAAAGAGGGGCAATCACAACTGATACCTCAGAAATGCAAAAGATTGCCTGGGATTGACTTTGGGGGGAATGGGTGGGTGGGGAGGGGGACAGAGGAGAGCAAAAAGGGGATGGATGTAATACAACAACAATAAAATTTTAAAAAATAAAGAAATAAAACTATGTTTAGGGACTAAAAAGAAAAAAGAAATACAAAAGATTGTAAGAAATTACTACAAACAACTATATGACAAAAAAATATGACAACCTGGATGAAATGGACACATTTCTGGAAAGGTATAATCTACCAAAACAGAACCCAGAAGAAGCAGAAACCTTGAATAGGCCAAAACAACTAGTGAAATTAAAGAAGTAATCCAAAATCTCCCAAAGCACAAAAGCCCTGGACCAGATGGCTACACAGGTGAATTTTACCAAACATTTAAAGAAGAACTAACTCCTATCCTCCTCAAACTATACCAAAAAATTCAGGAAGAGGGAAGACTCCCAAACTCTTTCTATGAGGCCAATATTATTCTAATCCCAAAA
>PVIW01011868.1:0-35088 GCA_004026585.1 Noctilio leporinus | reverse complement strand
AACTAAGGTAGGATGGGTGCGATTGCTGGAAGGACAGGGTATTGGGTGGAGGGGGTAAAGGGAGAAAAAATTGGGACAACTGTAACAGTATAAGCAATAAAACATACTTAAAAAATAAGAAAACCAGAATAAGATTTTTATTTTTATTTTTATTGTTGTTGTATTACATCCATCCCCTTTTTGCTCCCCTCTGTCCCCCTCCCTACCCACCCATTCTCCCCAAAGTCAATCCCACCTGTTGTCCATGTCCATGGTTCCTTTATACTAGGTTCTTGTCTAAACTGCTCCCCTTCCTTGCCTCTCCCCTCCCCCCAACCCCCTTCCCCCTGACCACCGAAGGCCTATTCTCTGTATTCATATATTTGGTTCTGTTTTGCTTGTTGTTAGTTTTGTTCGTTATTGTCCTGTAATGGGTGAGATCATATGGTATTTGTCCTTCACTGACTGGCTTATTTCACTAAACTTAATACTCTCCAGTTCCATCCATGTTGTTGCAAAGGGTATGAGTTCCTTCTTTCTTTCTGCTGTATAGTATTCCATTGTGTAAATGTACCGAAGTTTTTTGATCCAATCATCCACTGATGGGCGCTTAGTATATATATTTTTTAAAGATTTTCTTCATTATTTTCAGAGAAGGGAAAGTAGGGAGGAAGAAAGGGAGAGAAACATCAATGTATGTTTCCCTTTTCACATGCCTCCATCTGGGGACCTGGCTAGCGACCTGGCTTGCAATCTAGTTATGTGCCTGACTGGGAATCAAACCAGTAACCCTTGGGTTTGCAGGCCAGCATCTTATCCACTGTGCCACCAGTCAGGGCTTGCAGGATCTTTTTTAAAAATTGCAATAAAATCTACATAGCAGAAAACTTACCATTTTAACCATTGTTGAATACATTGTTAATGTATCATTAAGTACATTCACATTGTTGTGTAAGCTTCACCATCAGAACTTTTTCACCTGTAAACCCATACTCATTAAATAATAATTCACAATTCTCTCTCCCCAACTCTTGGTAACTGCCATTCTACTTTCTGTTCCTATGAATTTGACTGCTCTAGGTATCTCATGTAAGTGGAATCATACATTCTTTGCCTTGTTGTGACTGGTTTTTTCATTTAGGATCATGTCTTCAAGGTTCATCCATGTTGTATCTTGTGCTAGAATTTTGTTCTTTTTTAATACTGAATAATATTCTATTGTATGTGTTTCCCACCTTTTGTTTATCCATTCTTCTGTCAATGGACATTCAGGTTGCTTCCACCTTTTGGCTATTCTAAACAATACTGCTTTGAACATGGGTGTATAAATATTTGTTTGAGTCTCTGCTTTTATTTTTGTGTATATACCCAGAAGTGGAATTGCTGTATCATATGGTAATTCTATTTAATTAATTAACTTATTAGTTTAAAGATTTTATTCATTATATTTAGAGAGAAGGGCAGGGAGGGAGGGAGGGAGAAAGGGAGAGAAACAATGTATGGTTTCCTTTTACCTACCCCTAGCCGCAGACATGGCTGGAGACCTGGCTTGCAACCTGATTATGTGCCTTGGCTGGGAATTGAACCAGCGACTTTTGGGTTTGCAGGCTGGCGCCCATCCATTGAGCCACCAGCCAGGGCTTTGTTTTATTTTTATTGTCTTAAGGAATAATTATATCATTTTCCACAGTGGCTGCCCCATTTTATAGTCCCACTAGCAATCTATAAAGATTCCAACTTCTCTGCATCCTTGTCAACATTTGTTATTTTCTGTGTTTTGACAATAGCCATCTTAGCAAATGTTTGTTTTTTGTTTTTTAAGATTTTATTTCATTTTTTTTAGAAAGAGGGGAAGGGAGAGAGGCAGAGAGGGAGAGTGTGTAGTACATCCGTATGTAGTTGCTTTTCACCTGCCTCCAGCCACAGACCTGACTGGAGACCTGGCTTGCAACCTTGTTATGTGCCCTGGCTGGGGAATCGAACCTGCGACCTTTGGGTTCACAGGCCAGCGCCTTATCCACTGTGCTACCACCCAGGGTGCACATGGTTTTAAATGACTAGTACTTATAATGGATGACACTAGTACTACTCTTACTCAGTGTTTTTACAGAACAGTGCATCAGACCTTTATTGGTGATGCTAGCACTAGTATGAATACTAGCTAGATCAGTCATTTGGTGTTATTTTCCCTTTGCTTTGATTCTACTTAGGATCTCTTCATTATCAAAGAATAATTCTAATAAATACCAGTTTTCTTTTGACAGCTTTTTTCTAACATCAAAAATATCATCTCTTGCATGCAGATTGATCTTGTACAAATAAAACAGATATTCTGCCAGATGTATCAGAAGACCCTGGGGACAATGATTGCAAGTGACACAAGTGGAGATTACCGAAGGCTTCTTCTAGCCATTGTGGGCCAGTAGAAGGGAGTTTATTCTAAATGAATGAAGCTATTCAAAGCTCGTCCTTCAAATCAGTGACTGACCAGCATGCAGCAATATCAACCATCATCTAACCAAAAGAGCTTTTTGTTAAAGACTGTGTTAGGGTTGTGCTTGATTTGCACATGTTGTTATTGCCTTAATTTCATTGTTTTTTTCCTCTCTATACAATCAATGTAAAGCCATATCATAATAATGTAGTATTAACACAATATTTGTAAAGCATAATTTTCTCACTGCTCTTATTCTAATCAAGATACAAATTAAATAAAAATCACAGCAATCTCTAATTCTGTGTAATAATACTGAATTTTTTTAATGGTTGCTAAAATTTTTGCCTGCCAAAGTCCTACTAGATCTATTGGACAGTTATAATTTGTGATATTTCAAAACTATTACGTTTAAAAAACTCAGCTTTAATTTTTTTTAAACTAATTTTTTAAAGGTTTTATTTATTATTTCCAGAGAGGGGGGAAGGGAGAGAGGTTTAGAGGGAAGAAGACATCAATGTATGGTTGACTTTCACCTGCCTCCAGCTACAGACCTGGCTGGGGACCTGGCTTGCAACCTGATTATGTGCCCTGACTGGGGAATCAAACCATTGACCTTTGGGTTCACAGGCCGATGCCTTATCCACTGTGCTGCCAGCCAGGGCAAAATCAGCTCTTTTAACCTGGAGTAATTTACATCTTACTTGATATAAATTGGTATTCTACAACATCAGTCCTGAAACTATAGAGCCAATGTCAATATAATTAAGGGCCAGTACTTTAGGGACAGACCTTGTATACTCACAAACACTAAACTTTGCACATAGAAAATAGATTAGTATTGCCTATAACAACCTTGATAAAAGGGGTTAGCTATTATATACATAAAATACACAGCTTACATTTATGTCTACTAAACCCCCTAAATATCTTCATTGGCCCTTGATTAAAATATATATATATTTATATACTTATGAAAGACTTAAAAATTAGTTGCAATTTAATTACAATTCAAGAAAGTGAAGCTTCATATGTAATAGGTGTTCAATTAATGAGCAAATGAGTCTTAAAGCATCTCATAGGCAGAATTGAATGCAAGCTCTTTAGAGAAATTGGTCAGGAAGGAACTCATTAGTGTACAGCAGGGTGATCTCAAAACCCATTGGTTTATCCCTAGTACTGGCAGTTACTCAGTTATGTTGAGCATTGCAATAAGTAGTCATGGAAAATACAAAGGAAGGAAGTTTGTAATTTAGTGGGAGTTCTAAGTAAAAGTTAAGATATAGGAAATTGTAAATGTTAGATTATAAATTCTGCTGATTATAAGAAGCCTATTTGTTCTTTGTGCTGTGCTCCCTGGCACAAAGCAGATATTTAATGTAATTGGTGAATGACTACTAAAAATGTAGGGGAAGTATCAAGTACTCAATACAAAAAAAAAAAATTGCATTGAGTACTTGATACTGATACAATAGTAAATATCAAAAAGCAATTTGCATTGAATACGTGATACTGTTGTATCACTATATTGCAAATTTTTTTGTAAGTACTAAGAAGCATACAAGGTGATATAAGACAAAACCTGACACTTAGAGAGACTTATGCATAATTGTAGTATGAGGCAAAGGCAGGCACATGGGTAGAAGGATAATAGACTAAGATAGATGTAATTGCTTTTAAAATTTTCATTGGAAAAGTTCAGTTTCGATCTAGGTTTTGCCAAAGGAATAGTGATGGGACTTGGTAAAAATGAGAAAGGATAAGGTATGAAAGAAAAAAGATATGAGCAATAGATTTTGAAGCTTGAGATGCAATTTATATACCATTCACTTTTAAAGTGCACAATTCAGTACTTTTTGGCATAATTACAAATTCTTGCAACCCTTACCACAATTAATTTTTGGACATTTTTATCATCCAGGAAGGGACTTTATACCTACTAGCAGTCACACATCATTGCCCCTCTTCCTGTCCAGCCCATGGCAATCACTAACCTACTTTCTCATTCTCTGGATTTGCCTACTATTGAGCTTCGTTTTTTTTGCATTTTTTTTTCTTTTTTAAAGATTTTACCCATCATTTCCAGAGAGAGGGCAAGGAGGGAGGCAGAGAGGGAGAGAAACATCAATGTATGGTTGTCTTTCATCTGCCTCCAGCTACAGATCTGGCTGGAGACCTGGCTTACAACCTGGTTATGTGCCTTGGCTCTGAATCAAACCAGCGACCTTTGGGTTCACAGGCTGGTTCCTTATCCACTGTGCTACCAGCCAGGGCTGTTTTTTTGTATTTTTAAAAATTATTGTTGTATTACATTTATCTCATTTTTCCCCAGTGCTCTCCCCTTCCCGCCATCCCCCCCCGGCCCCTGTCTCACAGTGAACCCCACATGTTGTTCATGTCCATGGGTTATTTATACTAGTTCCTTGACTAAACTGTTCCCCTTCTTTGCCTCTTTCTCTCCTTCCCCCTTCCCCTCTGCACACTGAAAGCCTATTCCTTGTTTACATGCCTGTGGTTCTATTTCGCTTGTTTTGTTCATTAGTCTCCTATATTAGGTGAGATCATATGGTATTTGTCTTTCACTGACTGACTTATTTCACTAAGCACAATACTCTCCAGTTCCATCCATTTTGTTGGGAAAGGTAGGATTCCCTTCTTTCTTTCTGCTGTGTAGTATTCCATCATGTAAATGTACCAGTTTTTTTGATCCATTCATCTGCTGATGGGTACCTAGGCTGTTTCCAGCCCTTGACAGTTGTAAATTGTGCTGCTGTGAACATAGGGGTGCATAGGTTCTTCTGAATTGGTGTTTCAAGGTCTTTGGATGTAATCCTAGCAGTGGAATCACTGGATCAAAAGGCAGTTCCATTTTTAGTTTTTTGAAATTCCATACTGTTTTCCATAGTGGCTGCACCTGTTGGCATTCCCAGCAACAATGCATCAGGGTTCCCTTTTCTCCACATCTTTGCCAGCACTTATTTGTTGATTTGTTAATGATGGTCATTCTGACAGGTGTGAGGTGACTAGTGAGGTTGAGCATTCTTTCATATGCCTATGGGCCTTTTGTATGTCTTCCTTGAGAAGTGTCTGTTCAGATTTTTTGCCCACTTTTTAATTGGATTGTCTCCCTTGTGTTGAGTTATATATATATTGACTTATAATATAATATATTGAGCTATATATTTAATATATATATAATATATATATTATATATTATATATAATAATATATATTATTATATAATTATAATATTATATATTATAATAATATATTATATATAATAATATAATATATATAATATATTATAATATAATATAATATATTGAGTTATATATTTTGGAGACTAAACCCTTGTCTGAGGTATCATTGGCAGATATGTTTTCCCATACAGTTGGTTCCCTTTTAACTTTGCTGATGTTTTCTTTAGCTGAGCAGGAACTTTTCAGTTTGATGTAGTCCCATTTGTTTGTTCCTTTATTTTCCTTACTCTTGGAGAAGTGTCAATGAAAATATTGCTGTGTGGGATATCTGAAATTTTACTGCCTTTGTTTTCCTCTAGGACTTTTATGGTAACACTATGTTTACGTGCTTTATCCATCTTGAGTTTATTCTGGTGTATGGTGTAAGTTGGTGATCTAGTTTAACTTTTTTGCATGTGCCTGTCCAGTTCTCCCAACGTTACTTGTTGAAGAGGCTCTTTTCACTCCATTTTATTCTTCTTCCCCCTTTGTTGAATATTGATTGACCATAGAGTCCTGGGTTTATTTCTGGGCTATTTTGTTCCATTGAGATCAATGTCTGTTCTTAAGCCAGTACCAGACTGTTTTGATTACAGTTGGCTTTGTAATATAGTTTGATATTGTGATTCCTCCTACTTTGTTCTTTGTCAAGATTGCTGTGGCTATTTGTGGTTGTTTTTGGCTCCATATAAATTTTTGAAGTACTTTTTTCTAAATCTGTGAAATATGTCATTGGTATTTTAATAAGGATTGCATTGAATCTATAAATTGCTTTGGGAAGTATGGACATTTTAATTATGTTAATTCTTCCCATCCATGAACATGGTATATGCTTCCATTTATTTGTATTTTCCTTAATTTCTTTCTTCAGTGTTCTATAGTTTTCTCAGTATAGGTCTTTTACCTCCTTGGTTACATTTATTCATTGGGCTTTTCATATGAATAAAATCATATAATATGTGGCTTTTTGTGTCTGGCTTCTTTCAATTAGCGTACTTTTTAGAGATCCATCTGTTGTAGCATGAATCAGCTAGTACTTCATTCTGTTTTATGGTTGAATAGTCCATTGTTTAGATATACATTTTGTTTGTGCATTCATTAATTGGACTTTTGGGTTGTTTTCACCTTTTGGTTATTACGAATAATGTTGCTGGAACATTCTTGTACAAATTTTTGTGTGGACATGTTTTCAGTTCTCTTGGCTGTAGAACTAGGAATTCCTGGATCATGTGATATCTTTATGTTTAACTTCTTGAGGATCTGCTGTACTTTTTCAAAGCAGTGGTGCCATTATAAACCTACAAACAATGAATGAGGTTTTTAATTTCATTCTCATCAACGTTGTCATTGTCTGATAATAGCCATCCCAGTGGATGTGAAGTGGCATCTCATTGTGATTTTAATTTGCATTTTCCTAATGGCTAATGAGCATATTTTCCTGTGTTTATTGGCCATTTGCATTCTTCTTTGGAAAAATGTCTATTCAAATAGCTTGCCCATATTTAAACTTTTTATTTATTTGTTTTTTAGAGAGAGGAGAAGGGAGGGAAAAAGAGAGGAAGAGAAACATCGATGTGAGCGAGAAAGATCAACTGGTTGCCCCTAACTGGGCCGTGACCAGGAATCCATCTGGCAACTTTTGGTTCCCAGGCTGATCGATACTCAATCCACACCAGCCAGGGCTCTTGCACATTTTTTAATTGGGTTATTTTTCTTTTTTTTTTTTTTTTTCTTAAGATTTTATTCATTGCTTTCAGAGAGAGGGGAAAGGAGAGAGGCAGAGAGGGAGAGAAACATCAATGAATGGTTGCCTTTCACCTGCCTCCAGCTAAGGATCTAGGTGGAGACCTGGCTTGCAACCTGGTTATGTGCCCTAGCTGGGAATGGAACCAGTGACCTTTGGGTTCGCGGGTCGGCGCCTTATCCACTGAACCACCAGCTAGGGCAGGTTATTTTTCTTTTTATTATTGAGTTGTAATGTTATTTATATGTTCTAGATAGTAGGCCCTTATCAAATATGATTTTGTTTTTTTATTCTTTTATGATATGGTCAGCTATGGACTTTGAGAAGAAATTTATCTGCTGAGATGTATCCCCCATGGTCAGCTTGTCATCAGGAAGGGACTGGACAGAGGCAGGTCCGCCCTGGCACAGTCTGAGATATGTGTCTCCTTGACTGCGAGCAGTAAAGAGTTCAAGATACAAGCACAAGTGATTTTGAGAGGATGTTTATTAAAGCTTGGGATAGTGGAACAAAGGAAAGGCTCAGGATAGACATAGAATCAGAGAGGGAGTTACAGTAACAGAAATGAGCCTAGGTTGCCTAGACTCATTGAGAATTAAAAGTTGTAGTGACAGAAGTGAGCCAAGGCAGGGCTGCTTTTGGCTCACTGAAAAGTTATGCAAGAGGAGGGCTCAGAATTTAGGAGAAATAAAGTTAAAGACCTGTGAGGAGAGATGCCCAGATGCCCAGTTGTGCTCAAGGGAAAGTGCACACTATGTCCTTAGTCTTGAGGGTTCTTAATCTGTTTTTTAAAGGCAATATGCAACAGTTTTCCAGGTGTGTCCTTTAATATGCTGGTGCATCAAAATGAGTGAATAGAGAGATTCACCTCTGTCTTGGATTTGTCTGGCTCTAATCGTTCTTTGTTGCTATTTATTCCCCTGATTTCATCTGTTCTTGAGTTTGGCTGGCACTAATGGCACTAACCGGGTTTCTGTTATCTACCTCCTGGCCTAGGTGATGTAAGCTTCTCACTCTGGTTGGGGAGGAGAGATATAAACCATCTGCTCCTAGGTGACCTTGTGAGGCAGTTTAGTAAGAAGCCAGGAAAATTCCTTGGCAAGTGGAATGGGGAGATGAGACAGATAGCTAAGCAGATGGCTGAGCAATTTACAGCCAGCTAAAAATCACAAGATCTCATCTTACTGCTCTGACTGATGTGGCTCAGTGGATTGAGTGCTAGCCTGTGAACTGAAAGGTCACTTGTTCAATTCCCTGTTAGGGCACATACCTGGGGGTTCGGCCAGGTCCCTAGGGGGCATGAGAGAGGCAACTGATCAACGTTTCTCTCCCTCCCTCCTGCCCTACCCCCATCTCTAAAATAAAATCTTATTAAAAAAAAAAAAAAAAAATCTTCCTTAACCAAGGACACAGGAGCAAATTCCAGGTTGTGCTGAGGACAGACCTGCCTGGGGGCTAGTCCCTTTCTGGTGACCTTCTTTGAATGTGAAACTGACCAGAGAATGAGCCTGATCCCTCATCAGTATATCAAAGAACACCTGGAGAACCTGACTATTCTGTTGAGACCCTCCCCTGAAACCTCCCCTAAAATTCCTCTTTAGAAAACATAAAAACCCCGAAGACAAAGGACCCAGTGCACACTCTTGTCTTCTCTTTCTTTTCTCAGATGTGAGTCTTTGCTTTCTTTCTCCTAAACTCTGAATATTCCCAGGAGACTTTCATCCAGGGGAGCAGTGGGCATTGTGGCAGCTTGTCCTGAGCTAATCCTCTGAACCTGTCTCCAAGGGCCCTCCTTTTACCTCTCTGTACCTTGTTTCCTGAGTCCATGCAGCCAAACTGACTCACTTTGTCTGTGACTTCCTTTCCAAAGAGCTAAAGCATCCTTCCCTAGACTCAACTCTTCCTCATGTTTCCAAATGGCCAAGGCAACTCTGCCTAGATTCACTCCTGTTGCAATGATCTTGCCTCATCTAAAGCCCTTCCTTTTGTTTCACTGTCCCCAGGTTTATTAAATGAACGCCCAAAATTACCTGGGCTGACTCGTCGTGTGAAATCTTTCCTGCATGAAGTCAAGGGCCCGCTCATTCCTGACCAGGCCAGGGCAGGCCCACTCCAGTCCCAGTCCCTTTCCATTGACAATTGGCTAGGGAGGATAGGGTCTTGTGATTTATTAGCTGGCTGTTGATTGCTCGGCTGTTTGCTTACCTATGTCTCACTTTCCCCATTCCACTTGAAAGGGAATTTTTCTAGCTTTTTACTAACCTTTCTCAAACTGAGGGGACAAATGGATAGTAAGAGTCTACTGGTCATTTGTTGACAGCGTCTCCTTCCATACTTTGTATACTAGGAAGAAACTCAGACTGAACTCTTGGTTCCTACACTGACCTGCTTGTTTACACGTCTGAGTCAACCACTTTAGGGAAACCCTGGTTTTATTTTTCTACCAATGGGGACCGACCTGTCCTGTTCAATCGAACTGTACAATTTGGATAGCTCATTTACAAAAAACGGACCTAATGGAGAACCTGGTGGGAACTTCTGCTATAAAAGGTGGCCACCACTTTGTCTTGGTGGAACACAATTTAGGTTGTTACTTGAATCTACATCTCCAGGCTTTAGCTTCTTTTACTCACATAAATACTTTTTATTCTTTATTACAGTCTAAAATGAATTTTGTTTACTGACAGGTGCAGCCACAAAAATAGATGAATAAAGACACAGTACAGGTTCAGGAAAATAATTTATTATACTCAAATGTCTCAGAGACAGGAGTTGCTGCATGCTCACACCAAGTCACATGGGAAAGGCACCAGGGTAGTCCGGAGCCAGAGAGGGTACTTAGGACATGACCTTTATTAGGGATTCTGAGGAAGAGGCTGGGCAGAATAGGGCAAACATTTAGGTTGACTAGTTTGAATAATTTGTTTGACCTGATCTGCAATTGCCTACTACCTGGCCCTGGGGTGATTAAAGCAGAGAAATAATTGCCTCCTGGGGTGCAGAGCTAGATACTGGAGGTGGCTGTGGATTGGTTAGTTTGCATATCAAAGACATGTTCCTAGCTGGGCCCTTTGTATCTCTAATAATTGGCTACTCTATCTGGGGAGAAGCAGTCTCTCCCATCCAGTTGTTTTTTTTAATGTAAAAGCAACATAACATACACAAAATTATATACAGGGTGGGACAAAAGTAGGTTTGTAGTTGCTTGTATGGAAAATAGCACAATAATTAATAATAATAAATTGTTTTGTGTACTTGCAACTATAACCCTACTTTTGCCCCACCCTGTACACACACACTACAGATTTACAAATGTTTTCTCCCATTCTGTGGGTTGTCTTTTAACTCTCTTGATGGTGTCTTTTGATGCATAAAACTTTTCAATTTTGATGAAATCCAATTATTCTTTTTTTTTTTTTTTTGCTTGCTTTTATTTTGGGTTGTCTAAGAAATCATTGCCTAATGCAATATCACAATTTGCACTTATATTTGTTTTAAAAATATTTATAGTTTTGGTTCTATTTAAGTCGTTGGCATTTTAATTTTTTTTTTAAAGATTTTTAAAATTCATTTTCAAAGAGAAGGGCAGGGAGGAAAAAAGAGAGAGAGAAGCATCAATGTATGGTTGCCTTTAACCTGCCTCCAGCTATGGACCTGGCTGGAGACCTGGCTTGCAACCTGCTTATGTGCCCTGGCTGGGGAATTGAACCAGCAACCTTTGGGTTTGCAGGCTGGTGCCTTATCCACTGAGCCACATCAGCCAGGGTGACATTTTTAATTTTATACCTGATGTGAGGCAGGTGTTCAACTTCTTTCTTTTGTATTTGTATAGCCAGTTGTCCCAGCATTAGTGAGAATGTTACAGTGGGTGAAAGCCAAAATCCCCCACTTTGCAGTTTGGAAATGGGGGTGGGGTGGGGTGAGGCTCAGGTGGACTAGCTTTTGTCCTTTTTGCACTAAGAAAATAGAAGGGGATTTTACCCAGAGGTGACGAAAAAGCTTACAGTACTGCGCCAACTTCTGTCAGTGGTCAGACCTGTTTACTATACACATTATGTCGAAGGGGATTTAAAAATAGGGCAGCCATCAATCTCTCGCTCTCTCTTGGATGACCTGCAGACAGACATTCGGCCTGAGAAACAGGAAAGAGCTCACCTGGTTTAAGGGTAGGGGAACAAAGGAGGGGAAGGGAGACATGCACCTTGCAAAGAGATAGGGTGTAAGAGTTGGGGAGTGAGCTCAAGATTCGCCCCTAATTGAGTACAGCAGCTTCTGGGAACTTTGAATTTATAATTGGAATGCTAAACTGTGAATTGTGTTTCTGAAAAAAGGTACCACTAGCTTGACTATTTTAAAGCTAGTGTAATTGGGCAGGACTGTATATTTTGGGTGTTTTTCATATATTTTGGGTGGTTTTAAAGGGAGTGGGTTTAAATGGCATAACTGTACCTTTAGTATAAATTTGTATAACCTTCAAATAAACAAAAACATCTTTTCTTTTCACCAACTCTGTTAATAAGAGTCATTCCTGGCACTGGGCAGAAACAGGCCCATTAAAACAGAACTCCCCCTGCCCAAGGGGTTCTGTTATAATTAGACTACTCTTTCCTCCTCCTCCTTGAATTATCTTGGCACACTTGTTAAAAATTGACCATAAATATATAGGTTTATTTCTGAACTCTCAATTCAATTTCATATATATATATATATATATATATATATATATATATATATATATCCCCTTAGATAACAGTAGCTTTGTAATAAATGAGAAAACTGAGAAGTGTGAGTCATCCAGCTAGGGTCTTTTTCTAGATTGTGTTGGCTATTCTGGATCCTTTGCATCTAATAATTTTAGACTTAATACAGGAAAAAAACCCCACCTGGAATGTATGTGGTGAATGCTTAGTAGATCAATTTGAGGAATGAGCAATCCATTTATTGTATTATTGGATGTTGTCAGAAATAAATTGACTTTGAAAATAACAGATTAACTAATTAGAAACAAGTCTTTGGAATAATGAGAAACCAGTTTGTTGAGATTGTGTGCTGTTTAGTGGAGGTCTTTGAAACCCAGTCTGAGGAATTTGAATTTTATTAGAGAGAGTTTGTAGCTCCCCCCAAATTGATTTGTATATGTAGATGGCTTAATACTGAATATCAGTACTATTGTATTTTCTATAGCACTAAATGGGGCTTTGTCCATGTTTTCTATATGCAAGTGGATGCTTTAAATCAGTCAAAAATTATTTGAGCCAAGGCTGGTAGCACAGTGGATAAGGTGCCGGCCTGTGAACCCAAATGTCATTCACTGGTTTGATTCCCCAGCCAGGGCACGTAACCAGGTTGCAAGCCAGGTCTCCAGCCAGGTCCGTGGCTGGAGTCGGGTGAAAGGCAACCATACATTGATGTTTCTCTCCCTCTCTGCCTCTTTCCCTTCCTCTCTCCCTGGAAATAATAAAAATTTAAAAAATTACTTAAATGCCTTTCTTCATAAGGACTGTAGGAATTTCAGAGTGGTCACTAATAAGAACGCTAGAAGAATAAAAATAACATTAACATGGGGTTTTGCCTACAGTCTAATAAGGATCAATTATATTTAAAGAAATAATACCTCTTACTTATCCTTCATTGTCTAGGCCTTGAAACCAAATACTAAGTAGACCAATATCATGAGCACAGTTCCTTAGCAAAGATTTGTCCTAACTTAAGCTTATTATGACAAAAACAAAAACAAAACATAAAACAAAAAACAAATAGCATGTCATATGGCAGAAAGGCTCCCAAATGCAAATTCACTCACAACACATGCTTAGAGTAAAAATCCAGAGAGCAATGCCTTCATCAATAGTTCTTTATTTTGAGAATGTTTTTATTACTTTGATACACTACAAATTTGAAAAAAAAAAAAACTTGTTTCTTAATTTTTATAATTTTAATGTTTATTAGCAGAAATAAAATTTATTTTAAAATTTTGATTCTGGTAATTCTGTATTCTAAGCATGGAGTTTTCATGGATAGTGATGCATGTGTGTATATAGTTCAAATAAACATTTGTTTTAAAATGATTGCAAATGTAAGAAAAAGTTGCCAAAACAGTGCAAAGAACTCAAAACAGTGCAAAACAGTGAAAAGAACCATGTCCTTTTCAAATACTACTATTTTCAAGTAGTATTTTATTGGTTCATTGCACATTCTGTGTATGTGTGTACATGTACATATAACCCATTCAAATTTCTCCCATTGTCCCAAAAATGTCCTTTTTCCTTTCTGGTTCAAAATGTTATACAGGAATGCATATTACATTTAGTTGTCATGTATTTTGAGACTTTCTGGACCTTTTGAGGGCTAACAGAGCACAATGCATACATCATGTGCCAGCACTCTTAAACACTCCCATGTATATTTTCCCCAAATAAAGTCACTTTCCTACATAACAACAAATAACCTTCGATTATCAGGAAATCAATATTGGTATAACGCTATCCTCTAGTCCATGAAACCCATTCAAATTTCTCCCATTGTCCCAAAAATGTCCTTTTTGCTTTCTGGTTCAAAATGCTATACAGGAATGCATATTACATTTAGTTGTCATGTATTTTGTGACTTCTTTAATCTGAAATAGTTCCAAGTCTTTCATTTCCCTGACAGTTTTAAAGAGTACAGGCCTTATTTTCTATAGGATGGCCTACAGTCTGGGTACCTCTCATGGCAGGAATAACAAAATATGGTGCTTTGCTTTTCCCTGTGCGTATCCTCAAGAGGCTCACAATGTACATAGACTTCTTCCAATATGGTGATGTTAAAATCTGTAACCTGGATCATGTTGGTTTCTTCAATTACCCTGGTTTTCCCCTTTGTGACTGATTAGTATTCCAAAATAACACTAATATCCTATTCGTCATCAAACCTCTACCCATTAACCTTTGAATCATCCACCTTGATAATGGGCGCCAAATGGAAATTCTTTGTTTCCATCCTTTCCTCTCCTGGCATTCTGTTAGAGCTTTCCTTCCCATTTATTTACCTGAGCATGAACTCTGTATTCCTGTTTTATTCATTGGATTGTCATCTGTTATCACTCCTTATTTTGATGCTCAAATTGTTTCAGATTTGGCCCCAGGGAGCCCTTTCAAGTTGGCTGTTAACATTGCAACATTTTAAAGTATGCATACTGCTAAGTTTCCTCCTTGTTATGACTGCTTTGCAATATGCTATTTTGTGAATATGTATGTTTATTCATCCACCCTTCCACTGATGGGCACTTGCATTGTTTCCAGGTTTTTGCTGTTGTATTTTGCCAACTGTATTAACATTATATCATTTACATCGTCTGTATATTGTATTAAGCACTAGAAGCAGCGTTGTTTTGCATTCTCAGTGTGTGAGTTGAGGCTCACTTTTAAAATAGTATCTACACTTACAGAGAGCAGGATGACAGGTAAGGAGGTGGAGGGTAGAGGGTGGAGGGATTGAGCAAAATGGAATAAAGAACTCATGGATAAGGATAAAAGTGAGGTATTGAGGGGAGGGGAATTTAAGGAGACTAAATGGTAATGGGAAAAATACCAAATAAACAAAAACATACTGTCCAGCTGCGTTTTTTTACGGTGAATGATTTAAATGACCTGCTTTCAAAATCATTTAATAAAGGCTTTATCTTTACATAAATTTCCTTCCATTTTTTTTCTCCTACTGATGGAGGGATATTGAAAGAAAAGGGTTGAGAAGGCAAAACTGAAAGGGGGAAAACTTTGCACTTAACCAAACCTTTTGCCCGGGGAAATGTCCCCAGTGGAAACAGGAGCAACACCAGGCGCGAAGACGGCAGCCCTCACGCTGGGTTCCGGAGCGCAGGCGCAGAACCTCACCTTCAGGCCCGTTCGCGTTCTACCCCCCCAGAACATCGCGAGTCTTGAGAAAAACTAGTGGTAATTGCGGAACTAAGTTCTCGCGAGAGTAATTGGTTGCTATAGTTGCGAAAAACACATCTGTAAGTGTTGCAGGTAAGATGCGGTCTCTTCACAGGAAACCCCTGTCTTCCTGACCTCGCTGTCCGGCCCTGCGGCCAGACGTGTTACCTCAGTCCCTGCTCTCTCAGCAATGGCGAAACCGAAACGCCTCCTTGCACAGCTGCACCTCCGTACACACCCAAACGCCGCCGACTCGCCGGGCACGACGCTCCCGCCAACCCCGAACTTTCCACCCAAAGTCAGATAGAGACCCCCCTTTCCTGGCGCTGAGGTTCTGCGCAGTAAGTGCAGACAGCGCCCCTGTGCTTAGACCCACTTCACCGCATGGTCTCCATCTAATTTGACTCTTCTGCAGATTCTGCCGAACAGATAAGAAATGCGTGCCCTGTTGGGGTCCTCTCACCCCGCGTCATTGTCCTGACCATAACTTGTAATTGGCCAAATTTCTTGCATTTTTTATTCAACAAATATGCCGCTCATGTCTCTTGCAGCCCGGCGCTCAAAGGCTGTGAATATGAATGACAGATCACTCGCCCTTAAGGGGGTAATTGAGCATTCAGGAAAAGCCGTGCATATTCTTAATACCATTTGTGCTTTCCTTCCTAGGTTAAGCAGTTTTGCTATTTTGGTGTATATTTTAGATATTTAATTTACAGACTATGAAACAGGTCAGAAAGTCATCTATTTTATAGTAGGTGAAGCTGAGGCCCAGGAAAGTTAGGCATTTGTCCAGGGTCAGGCTAAGAAAGGCCTAATTCCTGTGGGACTGTTAAAAAGGAAAAAAAGAAAACTAATGCAAAAAGTCATTTCAAACTCAAACTTGGTAAGAAAGCTGTCAAGGTGACTTCGGGTTAAATGAGCTTGAAGAAGTGGTGTTGAACAAGTGATCTGAGACTTTGAGGTTGCGTGGGAAAATAAAGGAGTAGCTGGGAAGAGGCAGAATAGTTATAAAATGTAGGGGCAGCAAGGTAGGACATTTAGCATGGTCTGTCCTAATTGAACTTTTAAATTGCATTAAGTTCCACTTTGGATTGATTCAGAAAACATGACCTTTTAAAAAATCCAATTTATTTTTTGAAATTGTGTCCTCAGTGTTTTAAAATAATTAAAGTATCTGACTAAATAAGACATATGTCCGGACTTTTCCCCATGGACTAACCATTATATATGTCTGCCTCATTCCCATTGTTAAAGTTTATTTTTGTATAACTGGATGATTAAATAACCTTTATGAGCTTTGCACATTAAAAAAGAAAAGAAAGCTACCAAAGAACACTACGAAAGATGTGGGGAATGGGAGCTGGGGTGATGGCATTTATAGTCTGACTAGTGATAATTTGTGCTTAATGGGTTAGTTACATTTGTAAGGATCTTTTTTAGCACTAACTGGTGGAATCATCTTTGTGGTCAGGTCCCTAAACCTTTGCCTGTCTGGCAATATAGGTTAGAAAGGCCACAAAACAGTACTGTACTATTGCACTTCCACTAAGTTCTCCCCAGGTGTTGGTTATGAGTAACATGAGTTCTTGTGCAGTTATGGTACATGAGGGGACAGTTTCATTAATTATTTTTACAGGGACCAAAGAAGAACAGAGGGACTTTGCCCAAGTGCCAATATGGAGCAGGTCTCATCAACAGGCAAACCAGTGCAGATCACTGTGACAGAGGGATATGAATTGGTAAAATTATTGTAAATCTGAGAAGTTCCTAGTTTATTCATACTTCTTGAAAGTATGTTTGTCTTTGAGCTTAGGTCTCTCTGTCAAACACTGTGGTTTGTGGAAGATGCATTGGGAGCACTATGGGGAGGAATGAAGTTTTCTGTCATCTTGTGCCACCAGATCTGCTGGCTCTTCATGGCAATGGCCCTTCCTTCTACGTGTTTCTCTCTTTTTTTTCATATTTTTAATTGAATTTATTGGGGTGACATTGGTTAATAAAATGATACAGGTTTTAGGTATATCAAAATTTAATCGATAGTTTAGAATCAGCGATTCACATTACTGTGTGTGTAAAATACCTGGCAATTTGACTATTAAATTTAACAGGTAGAACAGGAAGTAGTTTTTACTTCCCTAAACAGCAGTTCCTTTTTCCTGAAAAAGATCTAAATTCTTCCCAGTTTTCCCTTGTGATTAATTTCATTTGATGAATTTAAATAAGACAATATGATATGACTATTAAAAATAAAAGAATATAAAATGGCGAAATATTCATTTACTATTAAGTCAAAAATCTCCAAAGCAGGATGTAATAAATGTTCTGTACTTTGTTTTAAAGGTACTTAAATACGTGTGCATATGCACACACACACACACATATATATTCACAACAAAACACCAGAAAATATATCCTAAAATGTTAATAGTGCTTGCATATTAGAGATTATAGGTAATTTATTTTCCTATGTGCTTTTTTTCACTTTTCCAAATGTTCCACTATGTAATTTCATAGACATAATAAGTGTTATTTTTCAAAACTTCAACATAATGGCATTTAAATGCAATATTGCATTTAACTACAACTAGATTTGTTTAAGACTTTTTACCTACATTTTATTTGTAATATAACTTGATAAGAAAACATGGAAAATGTTATTTAGTACAAGTAAAAATGAGTTGCCAGAAGTGTAGGAAAATTCTCTATTGTTTGTAATTGTAAAGTAGTATGTTTCTGTCAACAGAAAGGTTTTAAAGGAGATACACCAGTTACCTTTATTCGTGCAGAATTTAACCAGGCAGTTCTGGGAGACTCTGCAAAAATTACTGTTTCTTCAGAAGGAACTGCTATGTACAACTTCACTACTAGTTTTGAGTTCAATCCTGAAGGAGGAATCACTTTAGATGACCTCGCTCACAAACCTGTGTTCTGTAAGTCTTTGTGGTTATAAAAATGTTAATTATATGAGTATGTTATGAAGAGATTCTGAGATATTTAGTAGCTGTTTGGGGGACAGATGGACACACCTTACCTTCTTAATCTAGATATAACACAGTATACTTTAAATTCTACCTGCTTTGGCAGCAATCACCATGACCTTCTGATTCTAACTAATTTGTATCAAAGACACATTGATATATGACAGAACTTTGCAGCTCTTAGCTCCTAAACTGAGTTGGGAGCTTTTCCTTTGTTTTCCTGTATTTACAGTTGCTAGATTTAGAACATAACAAAAAATAAAACTTGGGACATACTTATGCTAAAAATTGTTTATCTGAATTTTAAATTTTAAAATAGGCCTCTTGTATTTTACTTGGCAACCCTATCTGTACTTCTGTATACTCACTCTACTGTATAGCAATTATTAATTTGCCTCCCTTACCAGAAGAGGTAGTTTTTGAAATCTGGGTTGATCTTACTTATTTTAGAATTCCTATTGTCTAGAAATGTCTGGGACATAAAAGGGCTCAAAAAGTGTTTGTTGAATGAATAGACTATATAAGTGGATGGATGGTTTCTATATCCTTACTACTCTAGTTTCTAACTATATACAGTAATATCTCTGACATGTTTTGTTCCTACAATGTAAGCCAAGACTCTCAAAAAGAGTGGACTAGAAGTCCTGGCTGGGTAGCTCAGTTGGTTAGAGCTGTCCAGATACACCAAGGTTGTGAGGTCATTCTCTGATCAGGGCACATACAAGAAGCAACCAATAAAGACATAAACAAGTGCAACAACAAATCATTGTCTCCACCACTCTCCTCAACTCCTCTGCCTCTCCCTCTCTCTCTCAAAAAGAAAAAAAGAATGAACTAGAAAAATAGTCCAGGGGCCCTGGATGATGGCACAGTGGATAAGGTGCTGACCTGCATTCCCAAAGGTCACTGATTCCATTCCCAGCCAGGGCAGCATAACCAGGTTGCAAACCAGGTCTCTAGCCAGATCCATGGCTGGAGGCAGGTAAAAGACAACCATATATTGATGTTTCTCTCCTGCTCTGCCTCTCTCTCTTCCCCTCTCTCTGAAAAAATAATAAATAAAATCTTAAAAAAGAAAAACAAGAAAAAAGTCCACTCAGCATTATATCTGTCTAGGGCATATGTAGAGGAAAAAAGTCTTCCTTGAATTAGTAGCTTATGCCAATTGTTAAAAAACATACAGATTTTTAAAAACACACAAAGAACATTCATGTAATAAAAACTGACCCATACCAGGCCATAAAGCAGATCTTGCCACATACCAAAGAATCAATAGCATGCAAAGACCAAGTGTTCTGATCAAAATACAACCATCAACAAGATTAGAAATGACTCACAAAAATAAATGCATTTGGAAGATTAAGATACACTAATGAATGTTTCACAAGAAAAATTAAAAAATTAAACTGTAAAACATTTATAATCAATCAAAAGTAACCACCAAATATCAAAACTTGTAGGGAGGACAAAGGGACATAAAAAGAGGTAAGTTTTCTATACTTGACTTGAACTAGTAAAATGATGACATGTAGACTGTAATAAATAATGCATATATTGTGTAATACCTAGAGCAACAACACACACACACACACACACACACACAGATATATTATTCAAAAGTATTATCAGTACATGGACAACAGGTGAGATTGACTTTGGGGGGAATGGGTGGGTGGGGAGGGGGACAGAGGGGAGCAAAAAGGGGATGGATGTAATACAACAACAATAAAATTAAAAAAAAAAGAAAATTTAAAAAAACAAAAAAAACAATAGTATTATCAATAAATCAAAGTGGTATTCTAAAAAAATGTTCAGGGAATCCTAAGGAAGGCAGAAAAATCCTACAAAGAACTGAAAAAGATAAACAGAAAGCCCAGTAAACTTAAGCCCTAATACATTAATATTATTTCTGTAGGATTTCAGAGTGAATTTAAAAATGACCCAATCATATGCTGTTGATAAGAAACTCAAAATAGAACCATATAGTCAGGTAAAAAGTAAAAGGATAGACAAAGATATATCATGCACATATTAATCAAAATAAACAAAAAGTGACTATATTAGCACCAGAAAAAGTAGACTAGGCAAAGGGAATAACCAGAGACAGAGAAGTTTATTACGTAACGATAAAAAGGTAAATTTCCCAAGAAGCCATAACAATTAGTAGGTATGTACCAAATAACAGAGCTGCAAAATATGTGAAACAAAACTGATAAAACTGAAAGGCAGAAGGGATGACTTCACAGTTGTAGTTGGAGATGTAAACACCTTTTTCTCAATAATTTGTAGAATAACTAGACAGGAAATCAGCAAAGATAGAGGAAAACTCAACAGTACCACCAACCAACAAGATCTAATCAATAGCAGACTATACAACTTTTTAAAGATTTTATTTATTTTTTTCAGAGAGGGGAGAAAGGAGAGAGGGAGAGAGAGACATCAATGTATGGTTGCCTTTCACATGCCTCTAGTTACAGACCTGGCTGGAGACCTGGCTTGCAACCTGGTTATGTGCCCTGGCTGGGAAATGAACCAATGACCTTTAGGTTGGCAGGCTGGCACCCATCCACTGTGCCACCAGCCAGGGCCCTTTGCCCATTTTTAAATTGGATTGTATGTCTTCCTGGTGTTGAGTTGTATATAAGCTCTTTTTATATTTTGGAGATTAAACCCTTGTGTGATGTATCATTGGCATACATGTTTTTTATGCGATCAGTTTCCTTTTCATTTTGATGATGGTTTCTTTACCCATGCAGAGCTTTTTAATTTGATATAGTCCCATTTATTTTTTCCTGCCTTTCCCTTGCCCTAGGGGATATATTGGCAAAAAATCACTAGAAGAAATATTTGAAATTTTACTACATATGTTTTCTTCTAGGATTTCTATGGTAGCATTACATATATTTAAGTCTTTTATCCATTTTGAGTTTATTCTGGTGTATGATGTAAGATGGTGGTCAGGTTTCATTTCCTTTTTTTTTTTTTTAAGCCTTTTAATTATTTTTATTACTCAAAAAAGCTTCATTTTTATTTTGCTTTCTGACTCTGTGCTTGTGCCTTCAATACTTTCACAACAATTTTCTGCTCTTCAATAAGGAAAGCACGCTTGATCCTGTCACGGACACATTTAGCACACATGGATCCACCATAGGCCCTGCTGACATGCTTTTTTGTTTTAGACAACCTCATTAGAACTTCAGGTCTCACAGCACGAACTCCTTGAAGTCGGGCTGGGCACACTCCACATGCAGATTTTGGTGCTTTCCCAACCTTTTTGGTATAAAGGTAAACAATTCTATTACCAGGGGTTCGGGACAGCCTAATTTTGTTAGAGGCTGTATTGTAGGACAGCCTCCGATGGTACGTCAAACGCTGGACCATTGTGAATGCCTATTGACACCGTTCCTGGAACTGGTTTCATTTTCTTACATGTATCAGTCCAATTCTCCCAACAGCATTTATTGAAGAGACTGTCTTTATTCCATTGGATACTCTTGCTTTTTTGTCAAATATTAACTGACCATAAAGACAAGATTTTATTTCTGGACTCTCTATTTTGTTCCATTGATCTGTATCTGTTCTTATGCCAATACCAGATTGTTTTGATTACAATGGTTTTGTAGTCTAGTTTTATATCAGATATTGTGATCCCTCCAATTTTGTTTGTCTTTCTCAAAATTGCTGAGGCTATTTGGGGTATTTTTTGGATCCAGATAAGTTTTTGGAATATTTGTTCTAGTTTTGTGAAATGTGCCATTGGTATTTTAACGGGAATTGCATTGAATCTATTCTTAAAGTATAACAGGAAAAAAACACATACAAAACAAAACAAAAACTTTTAAAAATCAAATAAAAGGAATAAAAAGATGCAGGGTAGAGCAAGCAAGATTCCAGAGGGAGGGTGGGGCCAGCAGTATCCCACAGGGTAAGGTAATTGTTTTCTCCAGGGAGGGGGCTTACTGTTCTCAAGGAGGATGGCTGCTGCAGAAGCCAGATATATCCCAGCTCTGAACACCCCACAGCTGCTCCCCAGTGTTTCCTCATTGCCTCCCACTCTAGACATCTTGCGTGACTGCATCTGCATTGCTTTCCCTTTGCTGGGGCCCAAGGTGAGTGGTTGTGAAAACAGCTTGTTTGCATTCTAGAGTTAAAGAGAAAAAAAATAATGGCCCTGTCTCCAGCTGAGTGGCTCTCTTCCTAGCTGAGAAAAACCTAGAGACCTTTCACCACTGGATGCTGCATGGTCCGCTGATCCTGGCACTAGCACTCTGTGTTTGGGAGCTGGGTTTGTGGTCCTGGCTTCTCTCCTTTCCTGGGTAGCTCTCACAGCCTTGCAAAGACAAACAGGTTAAAAATGAAAAGGTGGAAAAAAGTTTTCATGCAAATAGTTAGAAATCAAAAACAAAAGAAAAACTGAAAAATTCACAAAATGGTAGGAATTAAACAACATACTTTTATACAACAGATGGGTCGAAGAAATCACAAGGGAAGTTATAAAATGAAAACACGACATACCAAAACATAGGGGATGCAGTGAAAGTGGTGCTAAGGGAGACATTGGTAAAAATGCTAACATTAAGCGACAAGAAAGATCTTAAATCAACAATCTAACTTTTCAATTTAAGGAAGTAGAAGAACTACTAACTTAAACTAAAGCTTACAGAGAGAAGGAAATAATAAAGACTAGAGCAGAGATAAAATACAGAGCAGAAAAACAGTAGAGAAAAATCAATAAAACCAAAGTCAGCTCTTTGGAAAGATCAACAAAATTGACAAACCTATAGGTAAATAGACTAAGAAAAAAAAGAAGATTCAAATGACTAAAATCAGAAATTAAAGTGGGCAATAGCACCAATTTTACAGAAGTTGAAAGTGTTATAAGAGAATACTATGAACAGTTGTCCACAAATAAATTAGATAACCTAGGTGAAATAGCAAACTTCTACCAAACTAGATCATGAAGAAAGAAAATTTCAATGGTCCAATAACTAGTAAGGAGATTGAATCAATAATAAATCACCTTCCACAAAAGAAAAATCCTGGACATGATGACTTCCCTGATGAAATCCACCAAAATTAAAGAAGTACTAATACCAGTGCTACTCAAACTCTTCCAAAAACAATTGAAGAGGCAAGAATATGTCTGAACTCATCCAATGAGGCCAGCATTACCCTGACACCAAAGCCAGACAAGTACACTACAAGAGAAAAAAAAAAAACAACTACAAACCAATATCTCTTATGAATATTGATGCAAAAACCTCAAGAAAATACTAGCAAACCAAATTGAGCAACATATTAAAAGGATTATACATTATGACCAGTTGGGATATATTCTTGGAATGCAAGTTTGGTTCAACATACAACTCTCTCAATGTAATGTAACATGATCGTGTTACTTGATACAGAAAAGGTGTTTGACAAAATTCATTCTTTCATGAAAAAATAAAATCCACTAGGAATAGAAGGAATACATTTCAGTATGATAAAAGCCGTATTCGGAACCCCACAGTGAACATTATATTCAAAGACTGAGACTGAAAAGACTGAAAGCATTTCCTCCAAGATAAGGAAAAAGGCAAGGATTCCTGCTTTCACTGCTTCTTTCAGCATAATACTAGCCAGAACAGTTAGGCAAGAAAATGAAATAAAAGGGATCTGAATTGGAAAGGAAGAAGCAAAAGATTTCCTTTTGCAGATTATATGATTTTACATGTAGAAAACCTTATAGATTCTGCAAGAAAAAGAACTGTTAGAACAAATGAATTTAGTGAAGTAGCAGGATACTAATTCAGCGTAAAAAGTCAGCTGGATTTGTATAAACAATGAACAATCTGAAAAGTAAAGTGTACATCAATTACATTTACAGTAGCATCTAAAGGAGTAAAATACTTAGCAATTAAGTATTGAAAGACATACAATGAAAAGCTTAAAGACTTGCACAATGAAAACTACAAAACATTACTGAAAGAAATTAAAGAAGACACACATAAATGGGCATACATCCCATGTTCATGGATTGGAAGACTTAATATTGTTAAAATGTCACTCTGGCTGGTGTGGCTCAGTGAATTGAGTGCCAGCCTTTGAACCAAAGTGTAACTGGTTTGATTCTTAGTCAGGACACATGCCAGGGTTCAGGCTGAGTTCCTAGTTAGGGGCATGTGAGAGGCAACCACACATTGATGTTTCTCTCCCTCTCCTCCCTCCCTTCCCCTCTCTAAAAATAAATGTTAGTATTACCCAAAGAAAACTGCAGATTCAATGCAATCCCTATGAAAGTGTCAATATTTTTTGCAGAAATTGAAAAATCATTCATACAATTAATGTAAAATTTCAAGTGACCCCAAATAGCCAAAACAATCTGGAAAAATTGGAGGCCTCACACTTGCTGATTTCAAAACTTACTACAAATCTACAGTAACCAAAACAATGCAGATAAAAGGAGACCTATAGAACAATGAAATAGAACAGAGAACTTAGAAATAAACCCTCACATACTCATGTATGCTAAAATCATATTTGACAAGGGTGCCAAGACCATTCGATGGGGGAAAGGACAATATTTTCAACAAGTGGTATGAGGAAACTAGATATCCACATGCAAGAGGATGAAAATGGACCCTTAGTTAACACCAGATTTTGAAAATTAACTCACAATGGATTAAAAAACTTCAATGTGAGACCTAAAACAATAAATCTTTTAGAAGAAGATATAGGACAAATTTTCATGACATTAGATTTGGCAATAAATTCTTGGATATGATAACAAAGACACAGGATAACAAAATAAAAAAGAAGTTAGATTTAATAAAATTTTAAAAATTGAATAAAAAGATTTTCTTCCCAAAGAATGGGACAAATATTAGCCAGTTATACATCTGATAAGGGATTCATATCCATTACATGTAGAGAAATCCTAAAATTCAACAACAAAAAACAAACATCCTGATTCAAAAATCGGCAAAAGGCTTAACAGACATTTCTCCAAAAAAGATCTACAAATGGTCAGTAACGTGAGAAAATGCTCAACATCACTAATTGTTAGGGAAATGCAAACTCATACCACCTTATACTTATTAGGATGACTTCTATCAAAAACACACAAAAAAACCAACCCAAAATAAAACAAAAACAAAAGCAGAAGCCCTGGCTGAGTAGCTCAGTTGGTTAGAGCATTGTCCTGATATGCCCAAAGTTGCAGCTTTGATCCCTGGTCATGGGAATCAGGGAATCAGACAATGAATGCATGAATATGTGGGACAACAGATTGATGTCTCTCTCTCTCTCTCCCTTCCTCCCTCATCAATAAATTAAAAAACTAAAAAGTGTTGGTAAGGATGTAGTAGACAAATTGAAACCTTTGTGCATTTGGGGGAACTGTAAAACAGTACAGTCACTGAGGAAATAGGTAGTTCCTCAAAAAAATTAGAAGTAGAATTACCCTATGATCTAGCGATTCCATCTCTGGGAATATATCCCAAAAAATTGAAAGAGTTCTCAAAAAAGTGAAAGAATTTTACACTTGTGCTCATAGCAGTATTATGCACAAAAGGTAAAGCAGTGAAACAACCCACATGTCCATCAATGGATGAATGAATAAGTAAAATGTGGTATATGCATACAATGAAATATGCAGCCTTTAAAAAGAAGGAAGTTCTGACATGCTACAACAGGGATTAACATGTTGCTAAGTGAAATGTCAGTCACAAAAAGACAAATACTTTGTGATTCCACTTAAAGGAGATACTTACAGTAGTCAGATACATAGGGACAGAAAATATCCTGATGGTTGCCATAGCTCAGAGAGGAGGATGGGAGTTACTGTTTAGTGAGTATAGAGTTTCACTTTTAGAAGATGGAAAGAGTTATGAAGATGGATGCTGATGATATACATATATAATACTACTGGGCTGTACACTTAAAAATGGTTATGATAGAAAATTTTATGTAATATGTATTTTACCACAATTTTTAAAAGTCATAAAAAGACTATTTTAAAAACTTAAATGGACAGTTTCTTAGAATAATGGAAGTGGGGAGAGTCTAATTAAATGGAAGGAGAACCTATGGAGTAAAAGAGACTTAAGAAACATCAATCAATTACGACATCTGGTCCTTATTTGAGTCCTGATGCAAACAAACTGAAGAAAATGCTATTGAGAGACATGAGGTTGAATAAAAGGAAAGGTGTACCATGTTGTTAGATTGGAATGCTTAATATTATAAAGATGTCATTTTCCCTAAATTTTTGTAAGCTTAATATGATCTCTATAAGTCTGCCAATATTATATATTTTTAAATGACAGAGTTATTACAGAAAAAAGTCACTGAGGTGGTCCAATATTTTCCACCAGAAGTCACCAATAGTGGTGCCTTCTTGGGTGTCAAGTTTATTTACTTAACTTTCTTTGATAATTTATTGCTTGTTTCACCTTAGTTATCTGATGGATGAGCTGGACATGTTCTCATTTTTTTTTTTGTTTGTTTGTTTTGCTTTTTTTAGTAACTATGACTGAAGTTTTACCAAAGGAAAAGAAACAGAAAGATGAGAAGACCTTAATTCTTGGTCAAGCTGTGGTAGACCTTCTTCCTTTAGTGAAAGGTAAGATGGATGATTTGCTCAAAAGCAGATAAATCTCATAAAATTTAGCTTGAGTGAAATGAAAAAAGTCAGCCTCATTGAATCTGAAAGATTTGATGAAAAGATAAGCATATTTATCTTTGCCTAACCTTTCCTTTTTTGGCGTGACATTTTTTTTTTTTTCAGGAGAGAGTTCTTTTGAAACAATGGTCCCACTGCACCCTGTGCCAGGCTCTCCGTTAGAGACTCTTCGATCAGGTGCTAAGGTAATCAGAGTTTTAACTTTCAACATTCCAGCCTATCATTCAGTCTAACATGTCTATCTGGAATTAAGGTTCAATTCAACTGAGTCCAATTTATCAGGTACCTTCTTTTCACAGGCATAGTGTTAGGCTCTGAGAAACAAAGATAAATAAGGCAGAGTTTTACCTTAGGAGCCTATAATCTACATGTTATGGATTTTAACCGGTGTGATTAAATGGTGGGCAAGGGTATATGGGTGCAGAGTGGGCACAGAGTTGGTATTGGTTACTTTGCCCAGGGGCAGATGTACGGAAGGCTTAATCATGGAAATACCTCTTGAGCTATGTTTTTATGGATTAAATTAAATAATATATGAATGCACATAACATACTTTCTGGTATGGTAGCCTGCCTCTGGTTATTGGAGGAGAGGAGGCATGAATTGGAAGGCTGTTTCACTGGTTTGTCTTCTGGGCTCCTGTTTCCCATTCCTCCTGGGGATCAGTAACTTTTTGGGACACTGTTTACCACTCTGGGGCAGGTGCACTCACTCTTAGCAGATATCATGGCTTCCTTCTGTTGTGCTCAAGTAAAGGAGGGAGGAGGGCCCAGTTGACCCAACTGTTCTGACTGCAGTTCTCTAACCATCACTGTAGGCCCCTTTCTACTTCTCATTGATTCTGACCTTGGAACTGCCATAATCCACTCCGACATCTGCTATGGTCCCCTTCTTATTTTAGGATATGATTCTAGATTTTTAATTTTTCTGATTTAATTTGATTTCTACCTTTCAAGGATTCCTAAAAATGTTTAGTGGTGACATTTCTTGTTTTTTTTTTGGGTTATTATAGCATTATCCTTTAATTGGATATAAAGATATGATTTAATATCTTTCTGTCATTCCATGTGATTGATTTGTGCTGGAAATATATATATATATGGATTGTAGTCCTTATGATATTTGCTCATAATCTTTCTGTGTTTCCTTGTTTTACATACTCAAAGAAATAATATATGACAGTTCATTTTCATTTGCTTGGGATTTCTCACTAATTTTATATTTAAGTAAGGTTCAAAGACTAAAATGAAATAAACTTGTGTTTGGAAAGAAGATTCCAATTTGCCTTCCAATAGTCCCTGTTTTCATTGAGTAATATAAGCTAGGAAACTTAGGGACACTTACTTATCTTTTCAGAGATATGTTGACCAAAAGTGTCACAATCTTCAGTGCCCCTTTCTTAAAATCTTTCCTTCCTTTGGTGTTCTGATTTTCTACTCACTGACTAAACATTTTCAGGTTCCTGCACTAGCTTTCTCCTCTGCATGTCCTGAAGTACAAGACAGCTATTCTTGGCCACTTTTCTTCTTCTGTGTTCATACTTCTGAGGGTAGGAGAAAGCATTCATAATTTGAAAAGTTGCCAGTATGTTGAAGACTTCTAATTCAACCCTAGCCCAGACCCTACTCCTGAATTCCAGAACGTCAGACTTAAAACCACCTGCTGGAATTTTCTATAGTGATGTCCCATAGGCACTTAAAATTCAATACTCCAAAACTAAACTTAGTATCCTCCCTTAAACTTATTCTTCCTTTTACCTTAGTTATTTTAACTAGTCATATCACCTATTTGTGAAATTATAGGACATACATAGACCTGTGTTATAGCCATGACTGCTCCCTCAAACCCTGAGGACAGCCAATTCCCAAATCTGCCTTTCATCAAATTCAACTTTTTCTATACCCTAAGTGCCTTTGGACTCTCTCTTCTTAGATTCATTCTTACTCTTTCTTGCCTTATAACTTCTCACCTGTAACATTACACATGGCCTTGTAACTGCCCTAACCTCCCTCAGTTCAGCCTTCCCACTCCTTACAGAGTGGCTTAAAAGTGAATATGTCCCTGGCTGGTAGCACAGTGGATAAGGTGCCGGCCTGCGAACCCAAAGGTCGCAGGTTCGATTCCCCAGCCAGGGCACATAATAAGGTTGTAAACCAGGTCGCCAGTCAGGTCTGTGGCTGGAGGCAGGTGAAAAGCAACCATACATTGATGTCTCTCTCCCTCTCTGCCTCTCTCCCTTCCCCTCTTTCTAAAAATGATGAAATAAAATCTTTAAAAAAAAAAAAAAAAAGTGAATATGATCACATCTCTTCCCTTGCTTTGTTCTGTGTGGTTCATAGATTCACCCACTGTTTACATGTTAAGGTCCCAATTCCTTTGCAGGCATGCAACAACTTTTATAATATGAGCTTCCAGTTTGTTCAGTTCATCTCTCAGCACTTTCCTCCTTGTGCTTAATGTCATAAAATCTTGAATTACTTACTTACACCTGAACTGAGTACACTGTGCTGTTTCAATACCACTTTACATAACACTCTTACTTTTGTTCAGAATTAATTTCTCTTTCTTCCTCTGCTATCTAGATTGTGAACTATTCATCGTATAAAAGTTATAAAGTTATAAAAGTACCATCTCTTCCTTCTTTCTACCCCAATCATTAATTATTCATTTTCTCATTGAGCTTCTTGACTAGGACATTTTGTACAGGTCTCTATTATAGCATTTATAAATCATGAAATTATAACATGTTTTCTTTACCTTTATATTCCTAGTGCTATAGTAAAGTTCTTAGCTTATAATTACACACTTAAAAAGAGGTTTCTTTTAATATTTTTAAAAAATTTATTATTTTCAGAGAGAAGGAAAAGGTGAGAGTCAGAGAGGGAGAGAGACATCAATATATGATTGCCTTTCACCTGCCTCCAGCTAAGGATCTGGCTGGAGATCTGGCTTGCAACCTGGTTATGTGCCCTAGCTGGGAATTGAACCAGTAACCTTTGGGTTCACAGGCCAGTACCTTATCCACTGTGCTACCAGCCAGGGCTAATTACACATTTTAAACCTAATTTTTATTGTATATGGATATATACATCCATTTCTATATGGGTATATACATATGTATTTGAAAAACTATTATTAAAAAGCACTACATTTTCCAAATCAAAATTTCTACTAGAGAAATAACTTGGAAATTTCCCATTAGCAGGATACTTAATTCTTTGATAATAATATTAATTATTCTTACTGATGTAGATTTTTAAGAAATAAAATAAAAGTGAACAAATTCCTGTATCTTCTTTAATTTAAAAAACACTAGTTGTCTTCCCTGCCCTACTTGGGTACTTTACTAATATCAAATTCTTGGCAGCCTTTAAAAAAAAATTTATCCCTTGAGCTTATTCATGTTGCCAAAAACATCTTTTCATATTTTAAATAAATGAACTATATTAAAGAATATGATTTTTTTATTTTTTAAAGATTTTATTTTATTATTTTTAGAAAGAGGGGAAGAGAGAGAGAGGCAGAAAGGGAGAGCGACATCAATGTATGGTTGCTTTTCACCTGCCTCCATCCACAGACCTGACTGGAGACCTGGTTTGCAACCTTGTCATGTGCCCTGGCTGGGAATCGAACCTGCAACCTTTGGGTTCACAGGCCAGCGCCTTATCCACTGTGCTACCACCCAGGGCAGAATATGATTTTTAAATATTTCATAAAAGCCTTAAAGTTTTTTAAAGCACTACTTTTGAATTATAGAATAAGCATAAGGTACAGACTAGCCAAAAAATACCCCAATCTCACTCATATGAAACCACTATTAACATTTTAGTATAGAACCTTACAATTTTTATGTTTTGTTTTTTTTTTAATTCTCTCCTGAGGACATTTTTAGAGAGGTGTGTGTGTGTGTGTGTGTGTGAGTGTGTGTGTATGAGAGAGAGAGAGAGAGAGAGAGAGAGAGAGAGAGGTGAGAGAAGAACATCGATTGGTTGTCTTCTCCCAAATGGGGATTGAACCCACAACCTGAGTATGTGATCTAACCAGGAATCAAACCCATAACCTTTTGGTCTACAGGTTAACCCTCCAACCAAAGGAGCTACATCAACCAGGTTGGTGTTCTAATTGTATTTGTATACACATACCTGACCTCAGCATTGTAGAAGGGAAGCGCTCTAGCTTAGGGATAAGGTTCTTTTCTTGGCTCTACCTCTTTCTAATTCATGAGACCTAGGGAAAATTATTTGAATCCTCTGGAAGGAAATAAACTTGGTCTTATTACCTTGGACAGTGATGTACTATTCAAATGAGATAAGAAAAAAAAAAAAAAATAGGTCTCTGGCATTTTCAAAATGTTGTATAATTTTATTTTTCCAGCAGTGTACTCTTGAAGTTAAAGTATCTGTGGCAGAGTCTTTATTGACTACAGCCCAAATCTTAGGAGGCAATCTACTGAAGGTCACATTGGAGGCTGCCTACTCTGTGCCTGAATCCTTCATTCCAGTAGGGCCCCTGCAGAACTACATGGTTGGTCTGCAAGTTCCATCAAGTGGAGAGGTAAAACCGTATAGCCAGATATTTATATACATTTAAACACTTACATGGGCATCTCTTCTTCACCTGCTAAAATTTCATTCACAGCAAGCTATTAATGACTAAGATTTATATTGGGCTTAAAAAAATATGATGTTTACTTCTATTTTACTAATAGATGCTTATAGTTTATATATTATACATATTATAGATTATATACCATTTATATCAATAAATACATATATGTAAAACATTTTTTAATTGACAATTTTTGGATGTATTTCTACATAGTTATTTTATGCATATTTTTTGTGGATTTTGTATAATGTACTTTATTACCCAAAACTTTCTCTTAATTCTGGATTATATATATATATATATATATATTTTTTTTTTTTTTAAGATTTATTTATTATTGGTAGAGGGAGGGCAAGGGAGAGAGGTAGAGAGGGAGAAAGACATCCATGTATGGTTGCCTTTCACCTGCCTCCAGCTACGGACCTGGCTGGAGACCTGGCTTGCAACCTGGTTATGTGCCCTGGCTGGGGAATTGAACCAGTGACCTCTGTGTTTGCAGGCTGGCACCTATCCACTGAGCCACCAATCAGGGCTGGATTATATTTTTAATCCAAATTTCTATAGAATGATGTGTATGGGTCTATTGAGGCTCTTAATGGAGATTTCCAAATTGCTTTTTAAAAGTGTGTAATTAGTTAATACTCCCACCTGTTTTATTGCCATTTTAGATTTTCAGTGTAGAATCCTCCAATTACTCGTCACCACTTTACATTCCCAACAGCAATGCACAAGGTTCCAATTTCTCCACATCCTTGCTAACACTCATTTTCTATATATATACATATTTTTAAAGATTTTATTTCATTATTTTTAGAAAGAGGGGAAGGGAGAGAGGCACAGAGAGAGAGAGACATCAATGTATGGTTGCCTTTTACCTGCCTCCAGGTAAGGACCTTGCTGGAGACCTGGTTTGCAACCTGGTTATGTTGCCCTGGCTGGGAATTGAACCAGTTACCTTTGGGTTCACAGGCCAGCACCTTACCCACTGTGCCACCAGCCAGGGCTCTCTGTTTTTTAATAATAGTCAACATAAGAGGTGTGAATTTGCATTTCCTTAATGACTAATGACTTTGGAGTCTCTGGAGTTCTCTGTATATTTTAGTTATTAATCCCTTATTAAATATGCGAATAACAAGTATTTTCTTCCATTCTGTGGGTTGTCTTTTTCACTCTATTTTTAGTATCTTTTTATGTACCAAAGATTTTAATTTTGATGAAGTGCAGTTTGTCCATGTTTTCTTTTGTTTTTCATGACCAAGACATCACTGCTCAACCCAATGTCATGAGGCTTTTCCTTGTGTTTTCTTCTAAGAGTTTTATAGTTTTAGCTCTTTGGTTGAGGCCTTTGATCTATTTTGAGTTAAATTTTGTATATGATATTAGGTGAAGGTCCAATTTCATTCTTTTGCATGTGGATAACTAGTTTTCCAAGTACCATTTGTTGAAAAGACTGCTCTGTCCCCATTCAATGGTCTTGGCACCCTCAATTTTAACAATTTTTGCCAGTGTTTTTATTGTCTTTTTGCAGGGGAAGATTTTTAGAAGTTTTCACTCTGCCACTCTGCAAATGCCCCCTTCTTCATGAAAGTTACTTTTTTTTTATCCTCACCTGAAGACATACTTACTGATTTTTTTGTTTGTTTGTTTGGTTTTGTTTTTGGAGAGAGGGGAAGGGAAGAAGAGGGGAGTGGGTTGAAAAACATCAATAGGTTGCCTCTTGTACTCATCCTGATTGGGTATGGAACCCGCAACATAGGCATGTACTCTGATGGGGAGTTGAACCCATGATCTTTGGGTTTATGGGATGATGCCCCAACCAACTGAGCCATACTGGCCAGGGCTTTGCAAAAGTTTTTAATCTTGAAGCAAAGAACTAGAATAGTTAAGCTCTAGGTTATGGCAATTTTAACTTGTACTAGAGGCTACAAAATTGCTTTTCATAATTGTACCAATTTACACTACCATCAACTATATAATAATACTGTTCCCTTGAGAGATTAGCTGTGCTTGCTTTGGCAGCATGTACACTAAAATTGGAATGATACAGAGAAGATTACGATGGCCCCAATGCGAGGATGGCATGCAAATTTGTGAAGCGTCCCATATTTTTTTATTCAAAAAAATTCAAGAACAGGGAAGACTCCCAATCTGTATGAGGCCAGTATTATTCTAATCCTGAAACCAAGTCAAGACACAACAAAGAAAACTATAGGCCAATATTGCTGATGAACATAGATGCTAAAATCCTCAACAAAATTTTGGCAAACTGGATCCAGCAGTACATTAAAAAGATATACACCATGACCAAGTGGCATTCATCCCAGGTATGCAAGGATGGTATAATATTAGCAAATCAATAAACATAATATACCACATAAACAAAATGAAAGACAAAAACCATATGATCATATCGATAGATTCTGAAAAAGCATTTGATAAAGTACAGCACCCATTTATGATTAAAAAAAAAAAAAGCTTAATAGTGGGAACAGAAAGAGCATACCTCAACATAATAAAGGCTATATATGAGAAATCTACAGCCAACATCATACTCAATGGGCAAAAATTAAAAGCCTTCACCCTAAGATCAGGAACAAGACAAGGGTGTCCACTGTCCCCACTTCTATTCAACATACTTCTTAAAGTTTTATTCACAGAGCAGACAAGAAAAAGGAATCAAAGGTATCCAAATTGGAAAGGAGGAAGAAAAACTCATTATTTTCAGATGATGTAATAGTGTAGAAAACCCAATAGAGTCCACCAAAATAGCTGGACACAAAGTTAATATCCAGAAATCAAAGGCATTTTTGTACATCAACAATGAAACATCAGAGATAATCCTGGCTGGTGACACAATGGATAAGGTGCTGGCCTGTGAACCCAATGGTCACTGGCTCCATTCCCAGCCAGGGTACATAACCAGGTTGCAAACCAGGTCTCCAGCCAGGTCCATAGCTGGAGACAGGTAAAAGGCAACCATACAATGATGTCTGTCTTCCTCTCTGCCTTTCTCCCTTTCCCTCTCCCTGAAAGTGATAAATAAAAATCTTAAACAAATAATTTTTTAAAAAGTTACTTTAAAAACAAACAAAAAAGAAAAACATCAGAGATAGAAACTAGAAAAGAAATCCCATTTACTATAACAACAAGAAAAATAAAATACCTAGGAATAAACTTAACCAAGGAGGTAAAAGACCTGTTCTCAGAAAACTATAGAACACTAAAGAAAGAAATTGGGAAGAAATTAAAATACCAATGACAGACTTCACAGAAATAGAAAAAATACTTCAAAAATTTGTATGGAGCCAAAAACGCCCACAAATAGCCAAAGCAATCTTGAGAAAGAAGAACAAGGTAGGAGGAATCACAATACCGGACTTCAAACAATACTACAAGGCTACTGTCATCAAAACAGCATGGTACTGGCATAAGAATAGACATATAGATCAATGGAACAGAATAGAGAGCCCAGAAATTAACCCAGGACTCTATGGTCAACTCATATTTGACAAAGGGGGAAGGAACATC
>PVIW01011867.1:0-35094 GCA_004026585.1 Noctilio leporinus | reverse complement strand
GAGAGATGCAAATTAAAACTGCATTAAGATACCACCTCACACCTGTCAGAATAGCAATCATCAGCAAATCAACAAACAACAAGTGTTGGCGAGGATGCGGGGCAAAGGGAACCCTCATACACTGTTGGTGGGAATGCAGGCTGGTGCAGCCACTCTGGAAAACAGTATGGGGTTTCCTTAAAAAACTAAAAATGGAACTGCCTTTTGATCCAGCAATTCCACTACTTGGGCTGTACCCAAAGAATCCTGAAACACCAATTCATAAGAACCTATGCACACCTATGTTCATAGCGGCACTATTTACAATAGCCAGGTACTGGAAACAGCCTAAGTGCCCATCAATGGATGATTGGATTAAAAAACTTTGGTACATATACACAATGGAATTCTATATAGCAGAAAGAAAGAAGGAACTTGTACCCTTTGCAACAACATGGATGGAACTGGAGAGTATTATGCTTAGTGAAATAAGCCAGTCAGTGAAGGACAAATATCATATGATCTCACCTCTTACGGGACAATAATGAACAAAACTAACAACAACCAACACAGAACCTAGTATATGAATACAAGGAATAGACCTTCAGTGGTCAGGGGAACGGGGTAGGGGGGAGGGAGAGGTAGAGGCAAAGATGGGGAGCAGCTTAGACAAGAACCTAGTATAAAGGAACCATGGACATGGACAACAGGTGGGATTGACTTTGGGGGGAATGGGTGGGTGGGTGGGGGAACAGAAGGGAGCAAAAAGAGGATGGATGTAATACAACAACAATAAAATTAAAAAAAAAAAAAAACAAAACAAAACAAAAAAAAAATACAAGTGGGTTTTAAAAGAATGAAAGAGCCCTGGCTGATGTGGCTCAGTGAATTGAGTGCTAGATTGCAAACCAAAGGGTCACTGGCTCAATTACCAGTCAAGGCATATGCCTGGATTGCAGGCCAGGTCCCCAGTTGGGGGCATGTGAAAGGCAACCCCACATTGATGTTTCTCTCCTTCTTTTTCTCCCTCCCTCCCCCTCTCTCTAAAAATAAATAAAATCTTTAAACAAAGAAAAGTTAAAGAACAGAAAGATGCTAGAACTTAGTTATAATAAGAGACATGCAAATTAAAAGTAAACCAAGATACTATTTTTCACTAGTTGGAATGGCAAAGATATGAAAGTATGATAATGCAGTGTTGCTGATTCTGTGGAGAAACAAACACTTTCATACATTGCTGCTAGGTGTTGATAACATCTGTAGAAATTAATCTGACAATGTTTATCAAAATTTCAAATTACAAAATGGAAACCTATAAGATATAGAAAATATACTTGTATATATTGGTCAATGGCACAGAGCTGCTGAAACCTTTGTAACTTCCTAATAAGAGTACTGGAAGCATCTCTTGCTCTAATATTCGTATTTGACCCCATCCCTAACACAGAACTCTTAAAACCCTTGTAAATTTCTAAGTGATACAAGCACTAGGGGCATCCTTTGTTCTAATGAGGTAACTGGATGGGCTCTGGGATAAGGGTGGTCACCAGAAAGACCAAGGCAATTAGAAGCTTGGAATTTTCAACCAACTCTCATCAGCCACTTCTCTAGAGAGGAAAAAGGGAATGGAAACAGAGTTAATAATTGATCATGCCTGCATGAAGAAGCCTTCATGAAATCCCAAGGGGCTCAGGAAACTTTTAGGTGGGTGACTATATCCACACCAGGAGAGTGACACACCCCAACTCCACAGGGACTCAAGCTCCTGAACTTGGGACCCTGTCAGACCTTGCCCTATGCATCTCTTCACCTAGCTGTTCATCTGTATCCTTTATCATATCCTTTGATAAATTGGTAAGTCTAGTTCCCTGAGTTCTTTGAGTTGCCCTAGCAAATTAACCAAACCTGAGGAGGCAGTAGTGGGAACCTCTGCTCTGTAGTCACAACTTTTGTTGGTAACCTGGGGACCTACTATTGGCAACTGGCATCCGAAATGGGGTGGGCATAGTCTTGTGGCATTAAGCCTGTAACTTGTGGGATCTGATGCTATCTCCAGATAGTGTTAGAAGTGAGCTAAAGTACAGGAAACACAGCTTGCGTCACAGAGAATTGCTGGGTGTGGGGAAAAACCTTACATTTCATGACTAGAAGCATCAAAAAAGAAGTGTTCTTTGTGAATGTGGTAGTCATGTGAGTAGTAAAGGAGACACACAGATGTACAATTAGGTTTTCCTGAACACAGATCCGCTATTTTCATTTCTAGTAATACCCTATGGGTATATTTGCACATGAATAAATTAATTTACATAAACATAATTGCAAGTTTATTTATTGCAGTATTACTTGTAATAGCAAAATTCCATCAACAACCTAAATGTCTATCAATACGGAGCAAATTAAATAAATTATAATACATCCACCCAATGGAATACTATGCACTTGTCAAAAATAATGGATGTGTTCTCTTTCACTGACTTAGCATAATCTGAAACATATATTAAAAAAGAAACAAAGTAGAGAACAGTATATAGAGCATGTTTCTACTTGTTGAAAAATGAGAATAAATTAATATGTAATTTCTTGAATACATAAAGTAATATCTTAGAAAAATATAGGAGAAACTAATGATTGATTTTGGGGAAGGGAATCAACTGGCAAGAGGGCAGAAGTAAGGAGACCTTTCTCTGTAAATACCTTTATGTGCCATTTGAATTCTGTCACAAGTACATAACCTATTCAAACATTAAACATTTTTAAATAGTAATATATATATATGTATATATATATATTACTAATTAATATATATATATATATATTTTATATATATATATATATATATATACACACACACAGTATATAGCATCCTACCAATAGATAATGCATGTTTCTCTGTTCAAGTGACAGCTAATGAGAAAAATCGCAATTTTGTAAAGCAAATATTATACAGGCCACATTCTTTGACCACTATGTGATAAAGCTGGAAATGAATACAGACTTTAATTGTCCTCAGCACAAGCCCCAGTCTTGCCTAAACTTGGAACTTTCAGTATTCCAATAAAATTGATCACAGAGGCCTTCAACTTGGTCAAATCCCATGCTCACTTTTTATTCCTTCACCATACAGACTACTAAAGAAAGAGGCCAATTGTAAGTCCAGGTTCTTATAATATTGAACCCCATTTTAGAAACTCTTGTTATATAAGCTTTCTGGACACAGCTATGTGACTGACATCTTGATGGAGAGGACCTGGCAGAGTCTGGCCCAAGCACCAAAAGGTTGTCATAAAATCCATGCTTCCACCACCTCCTCTCTCCTTATCAGGCAGCTCCCACAAGGTGGTTCAGAAGCCACCTCCCCACCTGCATATATTTCACTAATGGAGAATCATAAAATGTGTATGAGACACTGAGGTAGCTGTAGATGGGCTCTCAAGTACCCTCATATGTATGGGAACCCCACATACATGAGAGAATCAGAGACCCCATATGCATAAGAGATTTAGAGACAGAAAGGGAACATGGGTATATGTAAGACATTTCTGAGCTAGGGATGAGAGGCAAGGTGCCTTGGAGGCTTCCAAAGGTTATTGCTCTTTTTAATATGATAAAAAGCAGATGTTTTATTTATTGTTTTTTAAGATTTTTTAAAAATTATTATTTTTAGAGAGAGGGGTAGGGAGAGAGGAAGAGAGAGAGAGGCATCAATGTATGGTTGCCTTTCATCTGCCTCCAGCTACAGACCTGGCTGGAGACCTGGCTTGCAACCTGGTTATGTTCCCTGGCTGGGGAATCAAACCAGCGACCTATGCATTCACAGGCTGGCGCCTTATCCACTCTGCCACCAGCCAGGGCTTATAAAGCAGATGTTTTAGAAGTTTGCACTGTCTATATAGGTGGATCAAAAGAGGTTATCTCTGATAATTTGTTATTATGGAAAAAGGCCCCTAATTCAGGTTCTAGGTAGTTAAGGGAGAGGCAGAAATTTTCCCTGAGCCTGAAACTAAAATCTTTAGCTCAAAATAATCTGTGTACCCCAGAAACCCATCTCAGGGTGGCTCATTCTGAACCTCCACACAGGTGAAATGATCCTTTTCTTCTCTCTGTGTTTGTGTCTCTGTTAGTTACAACACTTTATGCATACTTGACAAAAACTGGGAACAACTCCGTTATGGGCTGAATTGTATGACTCTAAAGCATGAAGTCTTGGCCTCCAGAACCTCCGAATGTGACCTCATTTTTTTTTTTTAAAAGATTTTATTTATTATTTTTAGAGAGAGGGGAAGGAAGAGAGGCAGAGAGGGAGAGAAACATCAATGTATGGTTGCCCTTCACCTGCCTCCAGCTACAGAGCTGGCTGGAGACCTGGCCTGCAACCTGACCATGTGCCCTGGCTGGGAATCGAACCAGCAACCCTTGGGTTTGCAGGCCGGCACCTTATCCACTATGCCACCAGCCAGGGCTGTGACCTCATTTTGAAATAGGGTTGTTACAGATGGAGTTAGTTGAGATGAGGTCATACTAAAGTAGATGAAGTCATGCTGAACCCTTAATATGACTGGTGTCCTTATAAGAAGAGGGAAATTTGAACAGACATGCACAGAGGGAAGACAGATGTGAAGACACACTAGAGAAGATGGCCATGTGATCACAGCAAAGCATCTAGAAGCCAAGGAACACAAGGATTGCTAGCAATCACCAGAAACTACGAAGAGGCAAGGAAAGATTTCCATCTGGATTTCTGCCAGAAAGGCTCCTTTGTGACGGCTCTGCCGCACCAGCTCATGTGGTCTGTGAGACTCTTCTATCTCTATCTCTCATGTGGTCTGTGAGACTGTTCTATCTGTGAAAGGAGGGAATCAGTCTATACTAGTGGTTTTCTTAGGGTTTTTTTTTTTTTTTTAAGATTTTATTTAATTATTTTTAGAAAGAGGGGATGGGAGAGAGGTAGAGAGGGAGACAGACATCAATGTATGGTTGCTTTTCACCTGCCTCCAGCTACAGACCTGACTGGAGACCTGGTTTGCAACCTTGTTATGTGCCCTGGCTGGGGAATCCAAGGTTTTCTTAGTTTTCATAGCCTACCTCCCATCCTTAATTGCCTCCTCAGGCTCTCCTTTTGTGGAATTGGGGGTGGGGGTGGGTTTGGAGAGAAAAGGCATTCAGACTCCACTGGGCTGTCAACCTACAGGTCTGTGTTAACTGAAGTAGTTGTGCTCTTGCCTTATGGTTTGTTGTTTGTTTTAATATTTAAAACCATCTGAATTAGAATAGCTGTTCCCAAGCCAGAGCTAGGTACCTGGGGAATTTGAACAGTTCTGGATTCCAGAATCTATTTCTGGAGACCACTCATTTGTCCCTTTGGCAAAATACCCCATGGATCCTAGTGGATCCTAGGGCACTAGCTCTTAATGGTCAGTATTCTAAAAAAGGCCGGTGGCGGTGGCGGGGGCGGGGAGGGGGCAGGGACAGTGGCTGTAATTATGCTTCTTCTTGTACGTAGGTTAAACACAGTGACACAATGGGAACTCCGAAAAGGCTCTAAATCTAGGCTTCCTCTGAGGTAGAATCCTAAGGAAACTTAAACCATTTGTTTTTTACAGGCCAGATGAGTTTTTGGAAGAGCACTTTGTAGATAACAAAAGAGCTGTGCACAGATGGGGAGAATATCATTGGGAGTATGAATGTGTTAACCCCCACCCAGCAGGGTCAATGAGTATCATTAATAACAAGAACTGCCCTTTAGTCCAAGCATGGAACCATTCATGTGCTAGGTCTCATGCTAAAAAATCTAAACTTTACAACCAATCTGTGAGAGATGGGCTATCACTGCTATGACAGGTCACAATGGGAGGAGATAACAGAGATGACAGGACTGTGTCCTAGCCAGCAACTCCAGCCTTCCAAGCCAAAGGCCAGAAGAGAAGCCCTTGAGGCCTGGTGTCAGGCTTGTTCTTTCAGCACTTACCCTGTAGAAGAGGATTAATACCCCTTTTCACAAAGGCTGGCCAGACTTGCCAAGGGTACTTTGAGGCCTTGGCATCTAGTACTGCACTTGAAAAGTAGTTTTAAACTTTATACAGTGGACTGGTTTATTTGAAAGCTATTTAATATGCAAATCCAATCTGGAAAACCAGAGTTGGGCCAGTGTTTGAAGGTAAGGGCAGAGGTGGCCTGATATTCCCCCAGAACTCCCAGAGCACCCCATAAGAGCCACTTATCCAGTAGGCTAGCACTTATATCATGCAGGAGGTGCCATGATGTCTAAGGTTCTACCTTTGGAAAGGGAAGAACCAGAAAGAATTGGGGGTCGGGGGTCACTCCTGGGTTAGTCAGCATGGGGCAGGACCCAGTACAGGCCCATCTGAGCTGGGCATTACCTTCCTTACCCTCCTCCCTGGCCAGGCCTCTGCAGCCATAACTAGCTACGCACAAGATAAGGAATACTGTCACCATCTTGCACTGAATGGGTTTTATTCTTTTAAGATAAAGGTCGCTAAGCTAAAAACTCCAGCAGCCCTTCCTTTTTGCTTGCCCTTCTAAAAGCCATTGGGTTTTCTTTACCGACCCAAGTTCAGTGATCACATTCAGCGTTGGTATAGGATCGATAGCAGATGTTAGAGGCTGACCAGGATGGGTTATACTGGCATCACATGGAACTCCTGCAGGTAAATGTCTGGGATCCTACCCATTGGAGAATTGATCATCTGCACAGTGTTTTTGGTAAATAGCTTGAATTCATAATGAATAAGTTGTTCCCAAAAGCCATTGTTCGGTCGGATGATGGGACGACATGACTTGATCCATGTGTGGGCGTCCAGCAGCGACATGTTGTGATACTTCATGAGGAAGGCTATGGCGACAGCGGCGGAGCGGCTGACACCCGCGGCGCAGTGCAGCAGCGTGCGGCCCCGCCTCATTTCCACGCTGTGAATGTGATCAGCTACGGGGTCAAAAAAATCATTGAGGCGGGCGCTGGGAGAGTCAGCTACTGGTACCTTTAGGTATTGAATGCCCTCAAAAACTGTGTTCACTACCTCTACTGAAACATTGATGACAGTAGTGATGTGGTTACTGGACAACAAGAATCTGTTGTTAGCTGCCACAGCATTACTTATATACAGGCTGCTGGTTATCTGGGAGAGGCTGTTGACCCATGAAGGCTGTGGGACAGCCTTAGCCTGGATGAGATGCGGTGGTGTTGTCATCAGGTGGCCGAGAAGCGGTCTCTCTGGGCCGGTTTCAGGGCGCCACTCCCACTGGTGTTCCCGAAGCTACAGTGCCGCAAAGCTTATGATGTGGATCAGAAGGACAATAGACAAGTCACTGGTCATTACCCCTCCCTGCCCTGAACGTCACAATCTCACTGGTTTCCATGGCGATAGCAGCTTGCCACAGGGAGGAGTTGGCCTCCGAGTCAGCTCTTCAGAGAAACCCCACATCTTTCCTTATCTTTCTCTACAGTTGTTTATTGTCCAAGCCCTAATTCTTTATTCTTTATTTTTATATTTCAATTATAGTTGGCATGCAATATCCAAGCCCTAATTCTTATCTGTCTTGACATTGTTAAATGTTCTGTTGCCAGATGTATATTTTATGTTTCAATTATTGGACCACACTGAAGGCAGTATCTATGAATGTTTCCCTATTTTATTGGTGTTGCAGAACAGGCCTTACACGTTTTTTTTTTTTTTTTTTTTTTTTCACAAAGTAGCAGTATCATATTTTAAGTTGGGAAACAGCGTTTGGCTCATGTGATATGTTAATCTCTATAAACCTGCAGTGAGATATGGGTTTGGCTGGGCTTGGTGGGCTGGCCTGATACTTTTGTGTTGATTGTAGCCATAGAATTACGTTCCTGCTTACAAACACATCAGGACTGATTTCAAGGGAACATTGCTAACTGGTATATATAGCCCTTTATGGTGAAGTTGGTCTGTGGTGGACAGTTGTGACTAATTTAGCTGTGTCACAGTCCACTTGTGCAGATAGCCCAAATGATTTATCACTTGATTCTACTTTATTACCTAAGACAATAGCTCATATTATCTTGTCTGCTTTCTTGAAAAAGAATGCCCACTTAACTTTGTAAACTACAAGTCATTCTGACCACCACTGACAGTGTCTCCCAATAATGTTAAAAATTCTGGAACAAATCAATGCTACATCATAATTGGACCAAAAATAGATTTTTAAAAAGTTACCTGAGATTTACATTTCCTTCTCTATGTTAAGATTTTTGTAGAATTTGACTAAAGGTAAAAAAATTTAAAAACTGTAACCTGAAACAAATTGTTTCACAGAGCAGCTAATAGACATATCATACTCCTTGTTATTTTGGGTTAAATACAAAGGTATGCTGTGACTATGAACAAGGATAACATAGATGTCAGCCTGTTTGTAAATGATCAAGGAAACAATAACATCAAAAGACAATGCAGTTTTCTTTTCATCAGTTGTCATAATCAGACTATTTTGCATTATTTAAATTGTCAGTCCCCACAAATCTATGTGGAAGAAAACAAAACACAAATACTAAATAGAAAATTGTCTATTGGGGAGAGCTCAACTGAGCTAAAATTATTTAAAAGAGTTTAATCTAACATTTGAAATATGGCATCATAAGCAGCTTTATAATCAATGGACTAATGTGGAACCCCCTAAAAAAGGTTAAGAGTCTAGTTATTTCATAAATATATGCTTCTTAAACTTAAAAATGTAGTAAGATTAACCAAGATAATATCATCTACCATTCCCAAAGACAAGCATCACTTATATAGATGTATTTTAAAACGTTTTTTCAGCCAATATTTTGTCATAAAACCCCATGATGGGGCTTTTCCTGGATTTGGAAACAGATCACTTTCAGATTCCAACCTGTCTCTACTTTTCCTTATTATTCAAGGAAGAAGATGTATAAAAGACTTGCCCAAGGAAACACTTCCTGTCACTGGGAAAAGACATTGCATGTTGTCCATTTTCTCTTTCCAGACCTGGTGGAACAGAAGGCAGCATAATAGGAGTCGACATCTGCCACAACAAAGACCGAGAGGTTTGGTGAAGTGAGTCCAAGAGCTAGGTCACCTATCTAAGGCTGTTGGTCAAGCTATGCAGGCTTCTGACCAGACAAACCAACTCTCCCTTCAAGCAAGTGGTGTTAAAGAGGTTGTGACCAGCTGTGCCCAGAGCACATCCTCCAGACCTGGTGTAAGATCCTTACCTTCAACCAGTTGGCCCTGGACTCCCCCAGGGGCTGTGACACTGTCTTGCTTTCTGATCCTCACAAGGGCTGAGAGGTATAGAGGTATTTCAGCAAAGTCTCAGGAGCCCCTCACAGACATATTGAATCCTATCTACACCCCAAGGGCTAGAAGTTTGAGCACGCAAGAGGCCAAGGCCAGATGTGGATACAAAGACTAACTCCAGATCCTACCTTGTTATTAAAAAATTTTTGAATGCTAGAAAATAACCTTGTGGGGGACAGAGGGGAGCAAAAAGGGGATGGATGTAATAGAACAACAATAAAATTAAAAAAAAAATAACCTTGCATGTCAAGAACTAGATAATTTTCAGATTTCTCAATTCAGCAGTCAAGGCCCTTTCCAGCCTGATCTAATCCTGCCTGTCAGTCTCATGTATTCACTAATTCACCAAATTTTTATTAAAAATCTAGTGTGTTAGGCATTTTCACCTATATAAATCTTCAGTTCTGACCAAGCAGCTCAAATGTCCTTGATAAATGCAATATATACATTCCTGCTTCCTTATCTTTGCTCACACCATTCCTTTCTCTTGAGAAAACTTTCTCACTCCTGCCTGCTTACTGAAGCTTATCCAAGCCTTCAGACTCAGTCTGATTAATTTAAATAAGCATCCCCTGAGCGTCCAGTTTGTGTCAGGTACATTTCAAGCAGTGTGCAGATCCAACACAACACACAGGCCCAGATATCAAAGAGCTTACAGTTTGGTCAGAGAGACAGATAATGATGAAAGAGTCCACAAGAGAGGATTATTCATTGTTTTATGTGTTTGTTTGAAGAGTGGGGACAGCAGCTGGATGTTATGAAATGATACACAGAAAACATGACCCAGAACAAAGATTTTAATTCATTTTTTAAAATTCATTTTTGTTTTTATTACTTATTGTTTATTCTGCCCAATTTTTGTAAGTGAAAGAGAGTTTATTAGGGAAGCAGTGAGACAGCAAAGAGGCTACTCCACTAACAGAGAAGCTGTCCAAATTTTTGTTTTGAAAAATTTCAAACACAGAGAAAGGCTAGAAGAATAGAAAAATGAACTCCCCTTTACCCTTTACCTATAATTCCTCTGTTATTAACACTTTACCACCACATTCCCTTTTTCTATTTTGACATACGAACACACCTACTCACTTTTTTTCCTGAACCATTGCTTGTTAATTGTAGATATAGCAACATTTTAGCCCTTTAGTACATATCTCCTAAAAACAAGTACAGTACATACATTCTCCTCCATCACCACAATACAATGACCATATTCAGAAAATTAACATTGATCCAACATTATTATCTAATATATAATCCATATTCACAATTCACCAATCCTTCCAATAATGTAACCTGTAGCTGACATCTCCCCTGCCAACCCCACTCCATTTGACCCAGGATAGAATCAAGGATCACTCATTGCATTTATTTGTCATGCTTCTTTAGCATATTTTAATTTCAAACAGTTTCCAAGTCTTTTTTGGTTTTGTTTTGGTTTTCCCTGACATTGACATTTTTGAAGAGTTGTGACCAGTTTTGCAGAACATCTTTCAATTTGGTTATGTTTGATCATTCCTTCTGGATTAGATTCAGGCAAAATATTTGTGGTGAGAATACCAGAATGTGTCATTCTCAATACATTGCACTGGGGACATATGATAGACAGCTCTTTGTCCTATTAATGATGGTGATAATTTTGACCACCTGGTTAAAGTAGCATTAGCTAGGTTTCCACATTAGTAACATAACTTTTCCTCTGTTTAACTAATAAGAAATATGTTGGGTAGTACTTTGAGTTTGTGAGAATATCTTTGGAATAGGACTTTGAAAGATGAATAGAACTTTCCCAAGCAGGTAAGAAGACTGGATATTCTAGACAGGAAGAAAAGTACATAAAAAGGCACAAAGGTGTGAAACGGTATCAAGACAGCAGAGAACAACTCCTAATTACTAGAACACACAGTGAGGCAGGAGTGTGGCAGGTAGAGTGGCTAGAAGAGCCAGCAATTAGAGTATTTTATGCAGGGAAATGGCATAATCAGGATGGACTTTTAGGGAGCTCACTTACAGCAATATGAAGGGTTTGTGTGGATGGGGTGGTGTGGTGGAGAGAAAGGCAAAACTTGAGAGAGTGAGAGCTGTCACCATAGTCCAAGTGAGCAACGAATGGTACATCTATTGCAGGCTCTTCTCTGACCTGAAAACTGGATTAAATCCAAATATAGTTCATGTCCTCAAGTATATACGTGGGCCAGACCACATAAGAGAATGAAATATCAGTCTTCCTATGGATCAATGTCTACAGTTTGGTGTTTTTGAGGGTGAAGGCAAGAGGCTGAGGATGTAAGTAGTATGTTTATATTGAAGGGCAGTGGCAGAGTAAGGTGGAGACCAATTTGGCAATACCCAGTAAAGATGAAGACACACCCCCTATGCCCCAGCAATTCCACCCCAGGGAGAAACTCTTCCTCATGTATGCAAGGAGATAGTATTTACAAGAATATTTATTCTAATGTTGTTTATAATAGTGAAAAAATGCAGACAATATAAATGTCTACTCAGAGACAATGAAAATGTGATGGTATAGTCATATAATAAATATCATGTAAACAGCTATGAAAACAACTGAACTAGACAGCTACATGTGTAAACCTGGATAAGGCTCAAAAGTATAATGCTGTTAAAAAAAAAAAAAACAAGTTTCAGGAGAAAGTTGCAGTGTAGATGTTAAAAACAAATAGAACAGTACCATACATAATTATTTATTCATACATAGACCCTATGCATACACATGCATATACAGAGCTGGGCAAAAGTAAGTTTACAGTTGTGACTACACAAAACACAGAGTTTTTTCTTATATTATCATCCATAAGAACAACTGTTAACCTAATTTGCCTACCCTTTACATAGGAAAAGCTAAACTCACATGGGCTCTCTCCACCCCTGGTCACTGCAGCCTTATGCTGCTTTAGAGCCGGCCCACAGGCCTGAAATAAAAGAGAAAGTGACCTTGTAAAAAACGAAAATACTTTAAGATCTAAAGAAAAAAAAAGAGAGAGAGAGATAAAGGAAAAGCAAATCCTCCTTGGAGAACCCACCAGGAAGTCACGTTTGCACAATTCTGCAGCCACAGCACCTAGGCGCTGGTGGGTCTCTCCATCTGCTGTTCTGGTGGTGAACCACCCCCGCCCCCGCCCCCACTCCCACCAACCCAGCCCCTGCCTCCGGTCTGCGCCAGGTTGCAGCCCCACGCCCCGCCCCCCACGCTTCAGCCTCCTCACGCACCACGTGACCACTCTGCCCTTCAGAGGCCTTGCGTGGAGGCGGCTGCGCGCTGGGTCCCAGGGCTGGGAGAGCAGGCACAGACAAGTATCTAGTATCCTTTTTTCCTCCTACCCCATGGCTGCTGTAATCTTAAACAGGAGCATGAGTCCTGTTTTTAATAGAGAAATGCGTGTCCTGCAGGCCGCGTGGGCACCGTTTGGTTGCCTCTTTAAGAATTTTTATAATTTGAAGGGAAATCCCCATCTGAATCAAATTGTTTTTGAAATTTGGAGCTTCAGACCAGAACAGCTGAAAATTACAAATTCCCAGGGCAGGCCATGTTGTTTTTGAGATACTTGTCTGCCAGTCTTGCAGTCTCCAGAGAGCCTCCCCCTCCCCAACTCCTCTGTCCTCCCTGTTTCTGAGCCTGCTCCAGCTTCTCAGCTTCACTCTACCACTTGTGAGCCAGGGCTTTGAGAAGAGCTCGTTTTTTTCCTGTGTGGTCCCTAGAAGAGGTCTGCCTGGGGGTGTTAGGTCCTCCACGAGTGAGAAGAGAAACCACAAGGAACAGGCCATGAGTTTAAAAGATTTATTTGGCCACCTGCACAAGAAGGCTGAGAGCAGGAAGGCAGGAAAGTGCCAGCAGCTAACAAAAGAAAGGCAGGGGTTTTTAAAGTGGATGAGAGGGGAGGGAGTTGAGACTCTGTTGATGGCTTTTGGGGAGTTGGCTCTGAGAGCAGAGGCTGACTACCAGATTCTCATGGGCAAACTACAATATCCTTGAAGGATATAGGCTTTTGCCAGCAGGCTATGATATCTTTGGAGGGCACAGGCCTGGCCAGCAGGCTGAGATATCTTAGAAGGGCACAGGCAGGTACTATCATCAGCAGTTGCTGAGGAGGCAGCAGATTTAATGGGGTTTGCTAAAATTATACTGGGATTCCCAGAACTCAGGTCTTATGCCTAAGAGTGGGGGCTGGGGAGGTGAACCCTGCCCCCAAGAGCTACCCCATGGTCTCCCTGCAGTGGGTGACCTGCGCTGTATGAAATGTTCAGTCCTGCAGGGCTTGTACTGCTTGACCAGGTCTGATGCTGTAAGGTCACCCACCGCTCCCTTGGTCCATCAGCCAGCTGACACTGAGCAGACTTTAAATACCATGAACTTTAATGTGTTTAAAGGAAAGCCAATCCACATCATGTGGTCTCAGAGGAATCCTTTTTGAGGAAATCTGATATGTGAAACATCTTTATCAAGAACCTGGACAAATCTAGCCCTGGCTGGTGGCTCAGTGGATAGCTGCAGGCCTGTGAACCCAAAGGTCGCTGGTTTGATTCCCAGTCAGGGCACGTAACCAGGTTGCAAGCTGGTTGCAAGCCAGGTCTGTAGCTGGAGGCTGGTGAAAGGCAACCATACATTGATGTTTCTCTCCCTTTCTTCCTCTCTCCCTGCCCTTCTATCTAAAAATAATGAATAAAAGAACAAAATAAAATAAAAATAATGAATAAAATCTTAAAAAACAAACAACAACAAAAGAACCTGGACAAATCTATAGATAAAAAGGCACTTTACAGATCCCTCGCCCTTCCCAGGCAGCCGCAACAGCCTTCATCATGGAGCAGCTGAGCATGGCCAACACCAGGTTTGCCGTGGACCTCTTCCGCGCACTGAATGAGGACAATCCTACTGGAAACATCTTCATCTCTCCCATAAGCATTTCATCAGCTCTCGCTATGATCTTTCTGGGAACCAGAGGCACCACTGCAGCCCATATGTCCAAGGCTCTTCATTTCAATGAGGTTGAAGATATTCATTCAAGATTTCAGAGTCTGAACGCTGATATCAACAAGCGTGGAGCTCTCTATATTCTGAAACTTGATAATAGGTTATATGGAGAGAAAACTTTTAATTTCCTCCCTGAGTTCTTAACTTCAACTCAGAAAATGTATGGTGCTGAATTGGCCAGTGTGGATTTCCAGCATGCCTCTGAAGATGCAAGAAAGTTGATAAATGAGTGGGTCAAAGGGCAGACAGAAGGGAAAATTCCAGAACTGTTGGCTGCAGGTGTGGTTGATAGTATGACTAAACTTGTGCTAGTTAATGCCATCTATTTCAAAGGAAACTGGCAGGAGAAATTCAATGAAGAGGCTACAACTGATGCACCTTTCAGACCGAATAAGAAAGACACAAAAACAGTGAAAATGATGTATCAGAAGAAGTTTCCATATGGCTACATCGAGGATATTAAGTGTCGTGTGTTGGAACTGCCTTACCAAGGCAGCGAGCTCAGCATGGTTATCCTGCTACCACATGACATTGAGGATGAGTCCACAGGTCTGAAGAAGATAGAGAAACAATTGTCTTTGGAAAAACTGCGTGAATGGACCAAACCTGAGAATCTGGATCTCATTGAAGTCAATGTTCACTTGCCCAGGTTCAAACTGGAAGAGAGCTACAACCTCAATTCACACCTGGCCCACCTGGGTATGCAGGATCTCTTTAATTGCAAAGCTGATCTCTCTGGCATGTCAGGAACCAGAGATCTTTTTATATTAAAAATCGTCCACAAGTCTTTTGTGGAAGTGAATGAGGAGGGCACAGAGGCAGCGGCTGCCACAGCAGGCATCACTACCTTCTGCATGCTAATGCCTGAGGAAAATTTTGTGGTCGACCATCCATTCATTTTCTTCATTTGACACAATCCCTCAAGTAACATCCTGTTCTTAGGCAGACTTTCTTCCCCTTAGACACTGGAAATACAAGGCCAACCTCAGAGCTTTATTACTTGTACTTTCAATGCTAACAGTTTTCATGTATTTTTAGCAATAAAACTACCATCCCAAAACAGAACTTTAATTTCCTTTGTAGGTCAGCTCTATTGGTATCTATTATTTTTTTTTATGTTGCTTTTGAATGCATCAGTCAGATATGCAGAAACTTGACAATGCAGTAACCTATGAAATTATTATACTCTCTTGATAGCCATGGGAAAAATTGTAATACTGTAGGATTTATTTCATAGACTTCTGGAATTCAGAAGAGAGACATTCTGATTGTTGAAGGGAGGCTTAAAAACAGATAGTCAATTGAAATATAGGAGCCCAATTAAGTGTTGGGCTATGAAGACAAATTTGACTTGGTCAATGTTTCTGACCCTTCATTCTACAGGATTAGTATTCTATTATAGTCCTCCAGTTTTTAAACTATTAAAGAGCTACCTGGTGATAATTTGGGAAAAAAAAAGGCACTTTATGGTACTTTATCTGCTTTTGGAAAAATTCTGGCCTGCAAGGTGGTGTGTGATGAGACTGACTCTAAGGATTATTCCTTTGTTCACCCGAGACCCAAGCAGCTACAGACAAGGCCATGGAGAAGATAAAACTGGCATGCTCCTCAATGACCTCAAAGTGTTTGTGGGCATATTTAAGTCTCAAAAAGAGGGAGAAGCTGAGCTTGGAACCAAAACCAAATAGTTCACCAATATGTATATCAAAAATCTTTGGGGAAGATATGGATGATGAGAGTCTGAAAGATCTGTTCAGCCAGTTTGGTAAGACCCTAAGTGTCAAGGTGATAAAAGATCCCAGTGGGAACTCCAAAGGCTTTAGTTTTGTGAATTACGAAAATCATGAGGATGCCAATAAGGTCATGGAAGAGATGAATGGAAAAGAAATAAGAGGGAAAGTCATTTTTGTAAGCTGTGCACAGAAGAAAGTTGGATGGCAGTCTGAGTTAAAATGGAAATTTGAACATCTGAAACAAGAGAGAATTAGTCAATATCGGGGGTGAATTTCTACATTAAGAACTTGGATGACACCATTGATGATGAGGAATTAAGGAAAGAAAGGTGCCGGCCTGCAAAACCAAAGGTCGCTGGTTCGATTCCCAGCCAGGGCCCATAACCAGGTTGTGATCCAAGTCTCCAGCCATGTCCATAGCTGGAGGCAGGTGAAAGGCAACCATACATTGATGTTTCTCTCCCTCTCTGCCTCTCTCCCTTCCCTTCTCTCTAAAAATAATAAATGAAATATTTTTTTAAAAATTAAGGCAAGAGTTTTTTCCTTCTGGATCCATCACTGGTGCTGAGGATAGGAGAAGCAAAAGGTTTAGCTTTGTCTGGTTCTCATCTCCTAAAGAGGCAACCAAAACAATCACTGAGATGAACAGATGCATTGTAGATTCCAAGCCACTGAATGTCCTCTGGTCCAAAGGAAGGAATAGCAAATGGCTCACCTGACCAACCAGTATGTCCTGCGGTTGGCTGAAATGAGAGCACTCCCTATTAATGCCATCTTAAATCAGTTCCAGCCTACACAGCTGATGGCTGCTTTGGGCCAGCAGTTCCACAGGTTCAGGCTCCATAGTTCACACCTAACCAGTTAGTATAGATGAGACCTAATCCATACCGACAGCAAGGTGGGGAACCTCAAGGTTTCCAGCGAATGCCAAGTCCTATACACCAAGCTGAGGCTCATCCAACTCTTCACCATTTGGCTCTAACTAAGCCTGAGTTCCCAGTTGGCTATAGACTCTGGTGGTGCTGGTGCCACCCAATAAGGGCTGACTAACAGCCGCCAATCTGGAGGTATTCCTACAGCTGTGCAAAACATAGCACCTCATGCTTCTGTGGCTACTGCTGCTCCTCGTGCTATTGTAGCTTACAAACATGTTTCCAATATCTGCAGTCCTCACCCTGCCATATTGCCTCTGCAAGCATCCCAGTCCTTGGTCCATGTGCAGGAGCAGGAGCCCATGACTGCCTCCATGCTGGCTTCAGCACCTCCACAGGAACAGAAGTAGATGCTGGGATAATGTTTGTTCCCGCTCATCCAAACCATGCATTTTGAACCTGGCTGGCAAGATCATAGGAATGCTACTGGAGATTGACAACTCCAAGCTGCTGCACATGCTGGAGTCCCCCAAGAATCTCCACTCCAAGGTGGAGTTCCTACAAGCTCATCATGCCAAGGAAGAAATTGCCCAGAAACTGGATGTTATTGCTTCTTCTACCTCTTATACAAGGAAAAATTGATTCAAAAGTCAAATGACCCCTCATGGAATTCAGCTCAAAGTTTGAAGACTTTGTAGCTTGTCCTATGGACTTCAACATCAAGAACCACAAATTGCAAATTTAATTGGTCATTTTCCATCAAAAGGTCAATTATGAAGCACCTATACTTTTTCAATTAAAAGAATATATTCTCTGGGTTCTGCTATGGCTTACACAGTGTTGAGGTGCTTTTTTTTTTTTTTTTTTTTTTTTTTTTTTTTTTTTTTTTTTTTTTTTTTTTTTTTTTTTTTTTTTTTTTTTTTTTTTTTTTTTTTTTTCCTATTGTGGGTTTTTATTTTTTCCCCAAGAAATTGGTTTTATTTGATGTACATAAGTCTTAAGTTTCTCAATAGAGAAAAAAAATCACATACACACACACAAATCTCACATGAAACTCAGAAACACCAAATTGTGGACATTGTTGGCAAGCCATCATTACTATCCACCTCCAGAACTTTTTTGTTAACCTTGAACTGAAACTCTGTCCCCATTACACAGTAACTCAATGTTACTCCCCACCCCAGCACTTGGTAACTATTCTATTTCCCGTCTCAATCTATTTATTTATTCTAGGTACTTCATACAAGTGGAATCTTATAATACTTGTCCTTTTGTACCTGAATTATTTTACTGAATATAATGTTCTCCAAGTTCATCCATATTGTAGCACGTATCAGAATCTCACTCATTTTTTTAAGCCTGAATAATACCCAATTTTATGTATATATCACATTTTCTTTATCCATTTATCCGTTGATGGGCCTTTGAATTGTTTTCACTCTTTGATTATTGTGAATAATGTTGCTATAAGGAGTAAAGTGTCTGAGTCCCTGCTTTCAATTATTTTGATTATGTATATTAAAAAATAATTGGCTTTATGAAATAATTTATGAGTCAAACAGCATTCCATCAAGCAGTTAGAAGAATACTCTATCCTTGGCTGGTGTGGCTCAGTGGATTGAGTGCCAACCTGTGAACTAAAAAGTCTCTGGTTTGATTCCCAGTCAGAGCACATGTCTGAGTTGTAAGCCAGGTCCCATTTAGGGGTGCATGAGAAGCAAAACCACACATTGATGTTTCTCTCCCTCTTTTTCTCCCTCACTTCCCCTCTAAGTAAATAAATAAACAAATGAAACCTTTTAAAAAATTGAAAAAAAAAAAAAAAAGAATGCTCTAAAGGGTTGTACAACATGGAAAATTTTTATAGAAGGCTGGTGCAAGGGTGTGATTAACAAAAGAAAAGATAAAATTATTGTTGGGCCAGGATTTCTAGGACCTTTGTGGGGGATGGGGGAGTGGAGGAAGATAATGAAAAGGGTTTTTATCATGCAGATTTCCTCTTCTTTCTATGGGGATGGAGAGGGCCCCTGTGACAATTACCTTACTGGTACTTGACCAGAAAATTTCAGACTGGTTGATGAAGATTAAGTTTTGGGGAGAGTTTGAAACTGCAGTTAGATCAGGTATTAAATCTAGGTTCGGTATCATGGGCTTTTTAGCATAAATAATGCCACTTTGGGCTAGTGTTTTTTTCTTTAACAGTACCTAGAAGTGAAATTGGTGGGTCATGTTGTAATAGAGCAGGGGGGAGGTTCCCAAAATCCCCACAGCCCAGGTTAAGGGATGGGGGAAAGAGATAATACAGCATTTAAGGCACTTTGCATATCTATGGCAAGCTGATAGATAGATAATAGCTGTGCAGCTGCCCAGGTAAAAGGGTGGGTGATCTGGCTTAAAATACTTTTCATAACAATGACAAGGCGATCAGGGAGCCTTTCCTGAAGGGAAATTATGCTGCCTTGCCCTTTTACCCTGGCAATGATGAGGGTAAAAGGCAGATGATACAAGATAAGTCCTAAAATTTTTTTAGTCACAATGACATATGGTGCTTGGGGTCAGCATTTAAAGGTCTGATGTGAAAGACAGTGTGCCATGTGGGTTTTGGACTAAGAGCTGGAGTAAAGAGGAGAATGTTGGAGAAGCATAATGGAAGTTGTGCCATGATGCAGAAAGATGTAGTAGCAGTCATATGGGAAGCAGCAAGCGGCTATGCAGTTTGTAGTCAGGATTTGGCCATGGGACTGGGTTAGTAAGAAAGCAGACACGCTGTTGCTGCTTTGATGGTGTCCACTCTGGCTGACTCTGAAGTCATCAAGGACTCTGCCTTGAAGACCTGGAGACCTGGAGATCTGGACTCTATCTGGGTTCTTGGAACTTGTGACTTTTGGACAGGACACTCTCTTAGTGAAACTGGAAAAGCTGCCCGTTAGTGCTGCCTATCACCTACCAGACCCAATAAGGAGAGACAAAGATTGAATCTTAATGGGCACTTTATTCAGATGGTCAATGATGTGAGAAGACAGTGGATTTGTACCCCCAACAGACTGTCTTACATTTCATTATAAACCAAATGGACCCTTTTTATAAGGAGAAGAAAGGTGTAGGTAAGGGGTTTGGAATACAAGGGAAAAGTTAATCAGATAAAAGCTGCAGCATTCTTTTATCTATGCCCTAGGCAGTGGTTACCTCACCCTGGAGTATAAAGACTCAGATACTATCTGGAATTGCTTGCAGTTTCCCTGAGGCACAAAGGTGGAACTGCTTATGGTCTCCTGGAGTCAAGATGGGTCATATCTTAAGTTCCTGAAACAATAGCTGATGGAGGGCTCAAATGTTGGAAAATTTTAGTTTCAGCTAACAGACAACAAGCTTACTAATTAATGTATATAAAAGCTATTGTGTCAGGAACTGGAGGAATTACCCACCCTGACTCCAGGGCACAAAGACTTTGACCCAGACACTGGATAGAAAAAGCTGCAGCTTTTATCTCTTTTAACTTTTTCCCTGAATTCTAAACCCCTTACCTACACCTTCCTTCCCCTTATAACAAGGGCTATTTATAATGTAATGTAAGACAATTTAGTAAGGTATAAACCCACTGTCTTCTCACATCACTGACCATCTGAATAAAGTGCTCATAAAGATTCAATTCCTGTCTCTGCTTAATAGGGCTGGTAGATAATGGGCAGCATGAACACTGGCTTTTCTGGGTTCAAGATGAGGAATGGGGAACTATTGGACTTGGTTTTGGTTTATAGCCTTTTGGGAAGCAAGGGAAGTGCTGTGTGCGTGGGAAAACAAGGCTCCAAGCGTGAGTGCTCCCAGCCCCCCACCCCCAAGGTTGGACTATTATAAAGATCCATTTTTCTCAACACTAATTTTAGGATCATACATAAGAACAGGCCCCTGCACTTTGCTCAATAACAATACAAGGTAATCCTATGTTTAACAAAACCAGTTGCCATACTGGTTTTGTGTATTTGAAAGGTTTTACATATATTCCCATTGGGATTATATTAATTTTATAAATTAATCTTATGGAAATTTATGCCTTTATATAATCATTCTGTTAGAGAATATAATGTTTTGGTCCTCTTTTTTGTCCTTCTATAAAGTTTATACCTTTTATAGAGCACATACTTCATAGTATTATATCAATACTTCTAGGTTTTTAAATACATTTTATAGCTATTGCAGATTTTACCTTTTTTTCATCTTTTCTTCCCATCCTCTCTTTCTCCCTTGTCTCTCTTACCTTACCCCCCTTTCTCCCTCCTTCCTCTCTTTTCCCTTCCTTCCTTTAGTTAACATAAGTTGGCCCTTAACTAATACAGACTACTCCTGCATTGCTTATTATAACTCAAGGACAGAAATGTCCCAACCCACATGTTTGTAAGTTTTGACCTGGGACCTTAGTAAGTAAGAAGCAGAAAAACAAAAGCCATGTATCTAGTAAACCCATTGATACTATAAGCCAATTAACTTGTTAATGCTTATAATGAAATCAGGCCCTGAAAGAAAATCTGAGAAATACATAAATGAATTTTCCTGATTAATTAAAAAAATTAAAATTATAATGTTGGAAATTGAAATAACATGTTAAAGTATGTGTTCATGTATTTTCTATCTAAATTGTGTAACGTAAAAGTGATTTATTTATTTAATTCAATAGGAGGATTTTATTGAAGTTATTTATAATGCAATCAGAATTTGTTGCATAGTAACATACAATTTTGCTTCTAGTGACACGTTACAAACTCATAACATGAATGGGATCTGAAGATACATCTTCCTTTGTCTTTTACAACATCTAATATAGTTCCCTGCACTAGCAGGCACTCATAAATATGTGCTTAGTTTGTGAAAGGAAAACAGTTTCACAAGGAAAATGAGCTTTAAAGTAGGCTGCTTTGTGTAGGGTTTTTTGATCTAGAGTTTGGTTGAGATATTCTTATTTCTCGAACTAACTAGTTTTTATAGCAATATGAGTGAAATAAATGATGTCATATCTCCCTTCTTACCATCCATTCAAATGATTTAGGTTACAAAAAAGAAAAGCGCAAGATTTTTAAAATAGAAAAAAATTGAAATATGTATTTTCTTGACTGTAGGAGCTGGAGATCCACAATATTGAAGAACATTTTACTTCCTTGACCAAAAATGTGTAATTGCTAAATGTATAATGATTTAGAGTAATATAGAACACAAACTATTTAATCTATATAGGTATATTTTCCTAGTCCATGTAAACATGTAAGTACCTCTAGGGTCTCATTCAACTGTAATTAAAACCAATGTAAAGTTTTATGGCAAACTGGATATAAAACTTGACAAAGAAGATGAGGCCTCCAGAGTTGAAAAGTTGTTTATAATTTGCATGTCAATAAATATGTAAATGCTATAACTTAGTAGTATTCCTATGAAACTTAACCACCAAAGTAATTTCCTAAGCAGAATGGTGAGATTTGGGCCTGAGATCTTCCTTCCTTCCATCTCTTCATATTTTTCTATCAATGTAATATATGCATGTAGTTTAAAGTCAACTAGTTCTATAAATTGTTATGAAAAGCCAATTTTACCTTTTACATACTCCCTATCTATAGATTAGTGTCATCCAATAGAAACATAAAGCAAGCCATTTATATCATTTAAATGTCCTGATAGCCACATTAAAAAAAGTAAAAGGAGCCCTAGCTAGTAGAGCTCAGTGGATTGAATGCCAGCTTGAAAACTAAAGGGTCCCAAGTTTGATTCCCAACAGGGCACCTGCTTGGGTTGTGAGCCAATTCACCATTTGGGGGGTGGTGCAAGAGGCAACCACAAATTGATGTCTCTCTTCTTTTTCCCCTACTTTGCCTCTCTAAAGATAAATAAATAAAATCTTTTTTAAAAAAGTAAAAGGAACATGAAAATAATTTTAGTAACATATTTTGTTTAACTCAATATATTCAAAACATTATCATTTTAGCATGGAATAAATGTAAGAAATCATTAAGATATACCTCAGCTCTGGCCAGTGTGGCTCTTTTGAAATGCTGTCCTGTAACTGAAAGGTTTCAGGTTCAATTCTGGTCAGGGCACATGCCTGGGTTGCAGGCAGGTTCCCAGTTGGGTGCATGCTAGAGGCAAGCAATCAATATTTCTCTTACATCTTTGTTTCTTTCCCTTTTTCTCCCTCCCTTACCCTCTCTATAAATAAATAAATAATTGATGGATGGATGGATTGATTGATTGAACAATCAGTTGTGGAGGTACCCCCCTGAAAAATGAGAGGCCCCAGGCCCACATAAGGCCTCTAAGCCTAGGGTTCCAGCTATAGGAAGAGAAGCCTTCACAACTTCTAACTGTAAAAACCAGGAGGATAGAGGCTGAATGAGACAGAAGTCTCTTGGAGTCCTAGGCAGTTACTTTTAAAGGGCCCATGAACAGAGTTACTCTGACTCAATCTTTCTGAGCTCCAGTGCTGGGGTAGCAGCTTAAGGGCACCAGGAACATACAGGAAGGGATTGAAGTATCTGGAATCAGGGTGAGAGCAGGAGGGGCAGACAAAGGTGCTGGCAGAGGCCATTTTTCCTTTGATAAACCCTCCCCCAACAGAAACGGTAGGTGGGTACCATATCTGAGTTTCCATTAACCTGGCTGTCACTGTTTACCCCATCCTGGTGATTCCCCAAATCCCATCCCACCCAACTTGTGGGTCCATCCAAGCTTTTTCCAGTGGCCTTTTCATACCAATGACCTCTCTTGGTTCATGCCTCCAACTTTACCTAAAATTTCTCAGACAAGCATCATCTGGCTTCAGAGTGCCCCATACCTCTAAGGTAAGTGAACACAAAAGTCCCTTAAACGGTCCTTAAACATTTTTTCTTCTCCTGGCTGGTGTGGCTCAGTGGATTGGCACCAGCTTGTGAACGCAAAGGTCGCTGGTTCAATTCCTAGCCAGGGCACATAACCAGGTTGCAGGCCAGGTCTCCAGTCAGGTCTGTGGCTGGAGGCAAGTGAAAGGCAACCATATATTGATGCTTCTCTTCCTTTCTTCCTCTCTTCCTGCCCTTCTCTCTGAAAAAAAAAATGAGTAAAATCTTCAAAAAAATTTTCTTTCTTTTTGCTGCTCCAATTGGATGTTTTCTGTTAACTTGTCTGTCAAATCATTGATTTGATCCTCTGCTTCATTGAACCTACTGTTTTTTCCTTCTAGTGTATTCTTCATTTCAGATATTGTATTCTGCATTTATGACTGGTTTCTTTACATGGTTTCTGTGTTCTTTTTCATGCTGTTGTAGTTCTCACTAGGTTCCTTGAGCATCCTTAAAACCATTTTTTGAACTATGTATCTGATAAGTTATTTGTCTCCTTTTCATTTAGCTCTTTTCCTGGAGGTTTCTTTTACTCTTTTACTTGGGGCATGTTAATTTGTTTCCCCATTTTGGCTGCCTTTTTTGTTTGTTTCTATGTGTTAGGTAGATCTGCTATGACTCCCTGTCTTGGTAAGGTGGCCTTACAGTTGGTGTACTGGGGGACCCAGTGGTGCAGTAAACTTGATCACCTGAGCTGGTGTTCCAGGAATGTCTTTTGTGTGGGTTATATGGGCCCTCCTGTCATAATTGAGCTTTCATTGCTATTTGCCTATTCATGTGTGGGATTGACCCTCAGGCTGGCTGACTGTGAGGATCAGCTCTGATCACAGTGTACCAGCTGCTATGTGGGTGTCGACAACATAAAACAAAATTTGCCTCAGCATGGTCAGGTAACTGCTGATATCTCCCTCTTGATATGTTGCTTGTGAAACTAATTCAATCCTGCTCTGAGATTGTCTGAAGTTGGCTACTGGCATATTGATTCTGGGGACCCTTGGGAGGGACCTTGGTGTAGGCCAATGTCAGACACTGCTTGTTACTGGCCTGGGGCAATCTATTTGGAGCTATAAAGCAATCTACAGCTTGTGACTTCCTCTGCTGGACCTGGATGTGCAGCAGAAGGACCAAGCTGTGCACCAACACTGGCTTGTACCAGTACTGAGCCGGGGGGCAGGTCAGCAAAAGTCCCAAGGCACCTTGTTATCTGCCTCTTTCTACCTCTGCTGGTTAGCTGCCAGTTAGGCTCAGGCACTAAAAGAGCCTCTGGCTGTACTTGAGCTGCATGAGATGGGTTCTCAGTGAGGCACCAGGTAGGGGTAAGTGTTGTTTACCAGATCAATTGATACAAGTTCAAACTCAGTGCCAGTGCCTGGGTCTGAGGCCACTAAGCAAAACCCAAATCTAGGGTACAAGTCTAGATGCCACCCAATGGGTGCTTACACAGCTTTGTGTTGGGGTGAGGGTCTCAGGAAATCATCAGGGTGAGAGCAGCAGAGTTTAGCAGGGCTCTGCACTAGTCAGATGTGCCAGGCGAAAATGGCCCCCATTTCGGCATCACACAATTTGGTCTTTCCCAGATTCTGCTAGGAGCCTATCTCAGCAAGATAGTGCTAATGGGAGTTAGGTGGATGGAGCTAGTGGGTCTCCTGTAAAGGGGAGGTGCCATACAACTCTGTTTCAGATTCTGCCATTAAACTCAGTTTGTTCCAGATTCTGCTCAGATTCTGCAGTGCTGAGCCACTAGGAATTGGGGAGGGTGGGGACTCTGACAGCTTAGAGAGTGGAGCTCATGCATCTTCCATGAGGAGAGGTACCAGTCAGTTTCATTGAAAGTGCGGGGAATGGCCCCCATTCCAACGCTATACACTCAGTCACTGACACCCCCTGAGTCTGCCCAGACCTCTGCACCCTGGCTAAGGAAGCTGACTCCTCAGCAGGGTGTGAGCTCTGTAGGGTAGGGTCACAAGGAGGCCAGAGAGTGGGGCTATTGCTTTCTTCCAGACTGATGCCATATGGAAGGGAATCAGCACAGGAAATCTGATGGCTGTCCCTTCAGTGGGAAGGTAAGGGAGGGAGAAATGGAGGTAAAGAAATATCTATGTACAAAAGAAACATCATTTGGCAGCTGGTTGCCTCTCATGTGTCCCCAACTGGGGACCTGGTCTGCAACCCAGGCATATGCTCTGACAGGGAATTGAACCAGCCACCTTTCCACTCCCAGGCCAGCGTTTAATCCACTGAGCCACATCAGCCAGGGTTATTCAGCTACTCTTCAGTTGGTTTTTCCAGTTGATTGTTTTATATTTTAATTGTAATTCCACTTTGGGCCTGGGAGGAGGTGAGTTTAACATTCACCTACTCCACTGCCATCTTGCTTTTTTTTTTTTTTTTTAAAGATTTTATTTATTATTTTTAGAGAAAGGGGAAGGAAGAGAGGCAGAGATGGACAGAGACATCAATGTATGGTTGCCTTTCACCTGCCTCCAGCTACAGACCTGGCTGGAGACCTGGCTTGCAACCTGGTTATCTGCCCTGGCTGGGAATTGAACCAGCGACCTTTGGGTTCACAGGCCAGCACTTTATTCACTGTGCCGCCAGCCAGGGCCTCCATCTTGCTTTATATATATATATATATATATATATATATATATGTGTGTGTGTGTGTGTGTGTGTGTGTGTGTGTGTATTATTTTTAAGTATAAACAGTTGTCTTTCCACCATGGAAGATGGAGAAGTTGGTAGGAAAAAATCAAATGCATGGGATTAGGTCCCCCTTTGGTGCTGTAATCAAATTAACACATTTCAATAATGATAAGAATTTTTAAAAAATCAGTTGAACCCCTACTGGTGTGGTTCAGTGGATTGAGCACTGGTCTGAAAGCCAAAGGCTCTGGTTCAATTCCTAGTCAGGGTACATGCCTGGGTTGTGGGACAGGTCCCCAGTTGGGGGCACGCAAGAGGCAACCAGACATTGATGTTTCTCACCTTCTCTTCCCTCCCTTCCCCTCTCTCCAAAAATAAATAAATAAAATATTTTATTTAAAAAATAAAAAAATAAAAATCAGTCGAAAATAATCCCGTAAGCAAATAGAAATGAAAAAAATAATTCAATGCTTATTAACTTGATAGCCAAATTTATGCTAAGTGCTCAGTATGCAACTGATAGGATTTATATTGATACACGACAAGTTGCATATTCCAAAGGAAGCTGTGCAATATTTACCATCTCACCTGCTCTTAGAATATGTTCTTGAGACTCTTCTTATCAAGAGGTGGGAGTCCATATGCTGACCCCTTGAAATTAGGTGGGCTTTTGTGACTGTTTTAACCAGTAGAATGTAACAGCAATGACACAGGAGATTTCCAAAGCTAGGTCCTGAACAGTTTAGCACTAGCTATCATCCAGTGAGATGCCTCAAGCTATAACCTCCCAGATGAGCCCTTCCCCAAGATCCTGACCCAGAGAAACCATACAAAATACCATGTTGTTTTAAGTCTCTGTTTGGGGTCATAAGTTATGCAACAATAGTACCCAGAGCACAGAGTTTTATTTGTTTCTTTGTGATATTTTTGTACCCCTTCTTTAGAATTTAATTTTTTTAAAAATTTGAGCGATGTCTAACATCCCTAGCAGGGCTAACATTTTTTATTATAAATGTAATGAAAAATTGGAATAAAAACTAAAATCTTCTGATCTTGGTTTAACTCATTAAAATTACACTCAATTTTGCTTTAGATTAATGCCCTGATTATGTCCAAATTTATTATACCCTGAGGCATGTTAAGTTGTATGGAGCTTGACAGAAGCCTGGTGTTCTTCTTATGTTAATCAAAAATTTTCTCTTTCTTCATTATTTGCTATCTTTAAAACTTTGTAAGTGTCTAAAACATTTCACCAAAGTGTTTCATTTCAGTGTTAACTCAGACACAAGTGATGATAATTATGTTCTAAAGTTTAGGAAATTATGCACAAATTATCAATTAAGCAAATGCTTCAACAGTTATATGCCTCATCAAGAGAAATTATGCAAACTCTGGGAGAATGACAATTTTACACAAGATGTTTTTATTTATTACATTTTCTAAATTGTTGCAGATAATTTCCTATAACTTTATCAAAACATTACACCATTTACGTTCCAGATGAAACTTTGTGATCAGAGATTTTTCACTAATGTGTTATAAATATAACACCTTTATGTCAATCTTTGGCATAGATATAAAGTATGAAAAGTTTGTCAAACTTGACATATCGTAAATTGATTTCATGATTCCTACACATCTGCTTCCTCCTCATTGTTCATTGTATTGGATAATACTATCATTAGGTGTCTAATTGCTTGAGTTAGAAACCTTGTAATTAATTTTAGTGTAATCTCCTTCCTCCACCATATCTGTCACCAAGTTCCATGGATCCTTCCTATGAATTATTTTCTGAATCTGTTTTCATTTTTATTTTAATTTAAGTTCATACTCAGACAACAGTAAAAACACAACAACTTTAAGATGCTGGAAAAATGTTTTATTTGTCTATAAAGACTTAAAAATTTTTTTTATCATTTTTAGTGAGAGGAGAAAGGAGAGAGGCAGAGGGAGGAAGAGAGACATCAATGTATGATTGCCTTTCACCTGCCTCCAGCTGCAGATCTGGCTGGAGACCTGGCTTGCAACCTGGTTATGTGCCCTGGCTGGGAATTGAACCAGCAACCTTTGAGTTCACAGGCTGGCACCTTATCCACTGTGCCACTAGCCAGGGCCTGGATATAAATTTTAAAAATACATTTCTCACCCAAAGGTTTGATTCCCCAGCCAAGGCACATAACCAGGTTGCAAGCCAGGTCCCCAGCCAGTTCTTCGGCTGGAGGCAGGTGAAAGGCAACCATACATTGATGTCTCTTTCTCTCTCTGCCTCTCTCCCTATCCCTTTCTCTAAAAATAATAAATAAATAAGTAACTAAATAAGTAAAATATTTTAAAAATATATAGTTCTCGCCCTGGCTGGTGTGACTCAGTGGATTGGCACAAGCCTATGAACCCAGAGATCATGGGTTTGATTCCCCAATCCGGGCACATAACCAGATTGCAAGCCAGGCCTCCAGCCAGGTCCTTGACTGGAGGCAGGTGAAAAACCATATGTTGATGCTTCTCTCCCTTTCTTCCTCCCCCCTCTGCCCTTCTCTCTGAAAATAAAATCTTTAAAAAAATACAGTTCCCTTGAATTTGTTTGGGACCTTTCCTCTATACCATTTAGTTAAAAGAGAAACTTTTCTTGAGCAACTACTGTCTGCTAGAAATCTGCTATATTCTGGAGAATACAAAATAATTATGAAACATGTTTCAGTTTCTTAAGAGGACAGATATCAATACAAATACAATATAGTTGGAAGCAGAGCAAAACAGTGTCCATGATATAGATGTAATTATCTAGAAAGAGTTTAGAAAGGAGGTACCTTCAGCTTAGTTTTAATGATTTGGAGGCAGGGTAGTGCTGGCAGGTTGTTGTAGACAAAGGAACCATTTGTGAAAATTATGGAATTGGCTTCCAGTTAAGAAAACACACAATGTAACTTCTCTAGTCCAAATTGATAAACATGATATAAAAGTTAAAAAAGGAAAAACATCTAGCTGGAATTAAAAGCAAGATAAACAACTGGAAAGAAACTGAGCAGAGAAAAAAATGGGGACATAAAGCCTCAGGTTTCTAAAATTCCAGACTAGAAGCTGCTGTTGATTTTTCAGGAGCTGAACAGAACCCATGTAAGAAGGGAGACTGTCATCAGGGTCTCTGCTTAAAGCCCTAGGCTGGGATGGCAACTCTTCATTCGTAAAGAAGCTGCAGTGGGAAAAAGCTATTGCCAATAATTTGTAGAGGCTATGGGTTTCAGCAATCTATAGATCTAGGAAGGATCAATCTATAGTATTAGCACCTGGAACTGAGTAAAGTCACCCATTGGACACCATCTGATAAGACCTCACAAATGCCATCATAGACCATGATTTTGTACTCAACTGGTTGTTGCCAGAGAGGATGGGACAAAGACAGAGGAAGATGGAGACCCACGCAACTACTATTCAAAAGACCCTACTAGCCAAAATGTCAAAAACATGTACAGAAATTGAAAGCCAAGAAAGGTAAATTTATAAATCAATAATCAAGTAATAAGTTTATTGCAGGAAATAACATGGAAAGGTTGGTCAAAGACCTAAGATAACTATATTAAGATGTTCAAAGAAAAGAATAATTTTTATTCATGAGTACCTGGAACTATAACTATGAATAAGCAGAAAAGGAACAAGCATAGGTGGATATGAAAAAGAATCAATTATGCATATTTAAATTAAAAATCATTGAAATTTAAAAAACATAATTTAAGACCAGACATAGTAAAGGGATAGTTTTATTAAAAAGTAGTCCTGATAAACTCCCCTAAAAGAGAGTACAAAGAGAAAGACTAAAAACAAATATGAAAGTGTACTTAAGAGACATGGAGGATAAAAACAGTAATTCAGAAGTATGAGAGTTGGGGAAATTGAAGAGAAGCACTGTTTTTCAAGATGTAAGAGCTGGCCCTGGCTGGTGGCACAGTGGATAAGGCGCCGGCCTATGAACCCAAAGGTCACTGGTTCGATTCCCCAGCTAGGGCACATAACCAAGTTGCATGCCAGGTCTCCAGCCAGGTCTGCAGCTGGAGGCAGGTGAAAGGCAACCATACGTTAATATCTTTTTCCCTTTATGCCTCTCTCCCTTCCTCACTCTCTAAAAATAATAAATAAAATCTTTTAAAAAAAGATGTAAAAGCTTACAATATTACAAAATTGAAGACATGAGTCCTTAGATGAAAAGGACTGAATACCGAACAGGGTAGAAGAATCTATAGCTAGATACATTGAAGTGAAATTTCAAAGAATCAATGAACAAAAAAACCCAAAAGCTTATTGCAGAGAGTAAAAAATTACTTTGAAAAGTATAACAATTAGTCTAAGAGAAGATTGCTCATGACACCAGCAGACAGATGAGCAATATCTTCAAAGTATTGAAACATTTATTCCTGTTAAAAAATCATTTTAAAAATGATGACACTGAAACTAATATTGTATGTCAACTGTAGTTGAAAAATAAATTTAAAAATGGCAACAAAATAAGGACCTTCTCATACCTACATTTTAGAAGAACTTGTTATGTATGTTTTCACTAAGAATTATTACAGGGTGTACTTGAGCAAGAACAACAGCAAGCCCGGAGGAAAGGTAGGCGGTATAAGAAATAGCAGGAAAACAAAAATTGATAAAATATGTCACCAAATATAATTACCTATTGATTATTACCTTTTAGAATAATTTATTGTATTAAAAAAGTAAAAATAAAACTAGACTCCTAGTCAAGAAGGCAGCATAGATAAACATGGTTCACCTCCTTCCATAGCCATATCAAAGTTTCAACTAAAATATAGAACAACCATCACTCAGAACCATCAGAAATCAAGTTGAATGGAAAACTGACAAATACAGAATTAAAGAAACCACATCCATCCAGACAGGTAGGGACAGTGAAGATGCAGAATAGGTCCACAGGAGCTATTAACACTGGCCTTTTCATATGGATACCTGGTCTTGGTTCATGCTTCACAACTTCCTAAATACTCTCACCCAAGCAACAGCTGACCTCAGTGAGCTCCGGGCTCTGCACTACCAGCAGCCAGCCTAGGTTCATAGCTGACCTTCACCTGGGAATCTCCAAGACCAGCATAAGTATCAGCCATCTCAGATGGCTTTAGTTCAGGAAGGGTGGCCTACACCACCCAGGAAACCCCAGGGCCTGTGAGCACAGTGCACAGCTACAGACCACATCAGAGCACAACCACTCTGTCCCTGCACAACTGATACTGCAAGGCAGGCAGAGGTTGGTGGTCAGTGGTCGCAGCATACCCTCAAAGCTGACTGGCCTGGGTAAATCCCTCCTTTGATCTGCCAACAGCAACCAAGACTCAAGCACAAGAGTGGGATGTACTCAGCCCATGCGAAGGACACACCTTGAGTACCCAGCTTGGGTGTTGATAAGAGAGGCTGTGCTACTGGACCCTACAGGACACCTACTACATTAGGCCGCACTACCAAGACAAAGAGTCATAGCAGCTCTACATAATACACAGAAACAAACACAGGGAGGCTGCCAAAATGGGGAGACAAAAAACACATGGCCCAAGCGAAAGAACAGGTAAAACTCTAGAAAAACAATTAAACAAAATGGAGATAAGCAATCTATTAGATGCAGAGTTCAAAATGCTAGTTATAAGGATGCTCAAGGAACTTAGTGAGGACCTCAACAGGCATAAAAAAGATCCACTCATAAATGAAGGGTACACTAAGTGAAATAAAGAACAATTTACAGGTTACTTACCCACCTGCAGTTCCTAGCTAGGCCGAAAGGCAGCAGGTGGCTCACGAGAAATATTTCTAGGAGAGACCCAAGATGGCGGAGGAGTAAGTGGAACTATACCAATCACCTCCCAGGACCAATCTGGAATTACAACTTCATTGTGGAGAAGTCATCTGGAATAATCAACAGAACACCAGCTGGAGAAAAGCAATTTATAGATTCAGTGCAATCCCTATTAAAATACCAGCGACATATTTCAAAGATCTAAAACAAATACTTCAAAAATTTATATGGAACCAAAAATGACCATGAATAGCCACAGCAATCTTGAGAAAGAACAAAGTAGGAGGAATCACAGTATCAGATATCAAACTATATTACAAGGCCGCTGTAATCAAAACAGTCTGGTACTGGCATAAGAATAGGCATATAGAGCAATGGAACAGAATAGAGAGCCCAGAAATAAACCCAGGACTCTATGGTCAACTCATATTCCACAAAGGGGAAGGAGCATAAAATGGAGTGAAAATAGCCTCTTTAACAAGTGGTGTTGGGAGAAGTGGACAGGGACATGTTAAAAAATAAAGCTAGTGTTGGTGAGGGTGTGGGGAAAATGGAAACTTGGTGCATTGTTGGTGGGAATGCAGGCTGGTATAGCCACTATGGAAAACAGTATGGAGTTTCCTTAAAAAACTGAAAATGGAACTGCCCTTTCATCCAGCAATTCCACTACTAGGACTATACTCAAAGAACCGGAAACACCAATTCATAAGAACCTATATACCTCTATGTTCATAGCAGCGCTATTTACAATAGTCAAGTGCTGGAAACAGCCTAAGTGCCCATCAGTGGATGATTGGATCAGAAATCTTTGGTATATTTACACAATGGAATACTACACAGCAGAAAGAAGGAACGCCTAACCTTTGCAACAACATGGATGGAACTAGAAAGTATTATGCTTAGTGAAATAAGCCAGTCAGTGAAGGACAAATACCTTATGATCTCTCCCATTACAGGACAATAATGAACAAAACAAACAACAAGCAAAACAGAACCAGATATATGAATAAAGTGAATAGGTCTTTAGTGGGCAGGGGGAAGAGGGGTGGGGAGGGAGGAACAGGCAAAGAAGGGGAGCAGTTTAGACAAGAACCTAGTATGGAAGAATCATGGACATGGACAACAGGTGGGATTGACTTTGTGGGGGAGTGGGTGGGTGGGGAAGAGGACAGAGGGGAGCAAAAAGGGGATGGATGTAATACAACAAAAATTAAATTAAATTAAAAAATTAAAACATAATAAAAATTAAAATAAAGTAAATATGGATAAGGCACCGGCCTGCAAACCCAAAGGTCTCTGGTTCGATTCCCAGCCAGGGCACATAACCAGGTTGCAAGCCAGTTCTCCAGCCAGGTCTGTAGCTGGAGAAAGGTCAAAGGCAACCATACATACATGTCTCTCTCACTCTCTGCCTCTCTCCCTACCCCTCTCTCTAAAAATAATAAATAAAATATTTTAAAATAAATAAATAAATGAATAAAATAAAGTAAATATTCAGTTTCTAAGTTGCACTAGCTGTATTTCAGGTGCTCAATACCCCTACATATAACTATGGCTATTAAGTAGCACAGATACAGAAAATTTCTATCATTGCATAGTATTCTTTTGGACAGTACTGGTTTTCTTTTGTTATTATTATTATCACCATTTTATATCTGACTTCTTCTGGAGGCACTAAATTTATTTTGCCTTTCCTCAAACCAGGGTTTCTTAACTTGAGCAGTATTGATATTTGGGGCCAATTAATTATTTATTACGGGAGGCTGTATTGTGCAATGCAGGATTTATTTAACAGCACCTGTTCAGTAGATACTAGTAGCTTCTGTTTCCCACTCGTGCCAACTGGTATCTCCAAACATTGGCAAATGTCACATGTGTGTGCACGTGCGCATGTGCATGAGTATGTGTCTAAATTGCCTTGATGTGTCCCCTGACTAATGTGGCTCAGTTGGATGTCTCCCTGCAAGGCAAAAGGTTGCTGGTTTGAATCCCATTTGGGACGCATGCCTGGGTTGTGTGTCCAGTTCCCAGTTAGGGCATTTGTGAGAAGCAACTAATCAATGTTTCTCTCACCTATATATCAATGTTTCTCTTCTTCACTTTTTCCTTCATCTCCCCTTTCTCTAAAAAAACTCTCATTTAAAAAAGGGATTTTATTCATTATTTTTAGAGAGAAGGGAAGAGAGGGAGGAAGAAAGAGAGAGAAACATCAATGTATGGTTGCCTTTCACCTGCCTCCAGCTAAGGACCTGTCTGGAGACCTGGCTTGCAACCAGGTTGTGTGCCGTGAGTGGGAATCGAACCAGAGACCTTTGGGTTTGCAGGCCAGTGCCTATCTACTGAGCGAACAGCCAGGGCAAGAATGAATAAAATATTTTAAAAAATAAATTGCCCTTGCTAGTATTAGTCTTAAAATTAAATAGACAATATTTTCTGGAGTAATGCTTCACCTGTACTTCAACCCTAGTATGTCCATGGAAACCTGTTTTAATGAAGTCACACTTATGTACACAATAGTAGTGAATAAAAAACAAATTATTGTTCATAACAGTTGCCACATTTGTGGTCTAGATGAAATTTTCTTTAGTGGTTTTGATAAAAGGACAAACTCATAATAATGGTTATAGTTTTCTGATCATGGATACTATTCTGATTTTTTTTTCTTTTTTCTTTATTTTTTAAATTTTATTATTGTTGTATTACATCCATACCCTTTTTGCAACCCTCAGTCCCCCTCCCCACCCACCTATTCCCCCCAAAGTCAATCCCACCTGTTGTCCATGTCCATGGTTCCTTTATACTAGGTTCTTGTCTAAGCTGCTCCCCTTCTTTGCCTCTGCCTCCCCACTCCCCCCAACCCCCTTCTCCCTGACCACTGAAGGCCTATTCCTTGTATTCATATACTTGGTTCTGTTTTGCTT